>JAUMHP010000059.1:5792425-5816322 GCA_032361065.1 Enteromius trimaculatus
ATTAGAAACGTCATTGTTCGGCAAAATTTATTCTGCCTTTTTACTTATTCGGCCGAACACCGAAGGTGCTTTTTTTGCCTATTTTCGGCCGAATAATTTCGGTTGCCGAACATTCGGTGCTTCCCTATTAAAATGGGTCAAAGACATCAAGCTGTCTGCATGAAGAGAAATTTTCAAAAGTGATTTTATGTCCATAGAAGGCACATTAAATCCATGTAAAGTGTCTACTTTAAAGGTTTCAAGTTTTGTAGAATAAAATTGTCATTCAGTGTAACAGTATTTATGTGTAGATTCAAACACCATGCTTATTCAGACTTGTACATATTGAAATATAGAATAAGAATAAGGGAGCATTTAGAATTGCTGCTTAAAAAAAAAAAAAAAAATTGGCCAATTTTAAAAACGGAACATTACTATTTGAGGTGAAAGTAATAAGACTTTTAATGTTATAAATTGATTATTGTTGTTAATATGCCTGACAAAATCATTACACTAAATGACATTGTGTAAATATTTAACAATATTGCAATAGAGTAAAGAAATA
The DNA here is from genome assembly GCA_032361065.1 of Enteromius trimaculatus. Lineage (NCBI taxonomy): Eukaryota > Metazoa > Chordata > Actinopteri > Cypriniformes > Cyprinidae > Enteromius > Enteromius trimaculatus. Next base: position 5,792,970 of record JAUMHP010000059.1, read on the forward strand.
AAAAATATTTTGGGGGTGAAAACAAGAATTTAAAGCAGCATTACTCTTATTGTTTTTATTCCTAAACCCTTTTTTTATATTTTCTTTCTTTATTTTTTTACGTTTAGGTTGTATGAGTGTATAATTAAGTAGAATCTTTACATTTTTGTATTTATATGTACATTTGTTTATTTAGTTAATGCAATACATACAGAAAATAAGGTTTGGCTTTTGAATCTAATTAATCAAATACAGTTTGATCCATCGTCCAACTAATTGACAGCTGCAGACCTGATAAGTAATAAAACCTTCACATCAACAAAAACCATCTGAACTCTGAGGTCAAATGGCTCTGAGGTTCTGCAACGAAAACTCGCTACTTTAGCCAATCAGGAACCAGTCTATGAACAATGGCGTACCTGTTTGGATCAGCAGAATCTTGGCTGTTAATGCATTTATTCAGCCTAATTCGAGGCTGGCTGTTTTTCTGTCCGGCTAATCAAAGGGCCTTTGATAATGATGTGCTACTTCACCACTTGCTGGCTCATTGCGGTGTTGTTCTTTGCTCATCACGAGGCAGCCTGTTTCTCATCTGTCAGTGCTGCTGTTTACAATACACTGCACGGCTGGCCCGTTCTGAAATGTCAGGATTTAACGGCGGTATGCGGCCCTTGTTCCACGTGTAACCTGTCTCTGGCCTCAGCCTCCTTTTAATCAGCCTCCTGCTGCGCTGCTTTCCTCTGTTCATCCCAATTAGCACGCGGGTCTGCTGCAACATCACCTAACAAGGCATGCAACATCCTCCTCCTCCTTCATCTATTCCTCCAGCCTTGGAAAGTTGGCAAGCCCCGGTCTGCCCTCACCCACCCAGCATTACTGTGATATGTCAAACGGACGGCGCGACAGCCTTGGCTTGAAAAGCTCATTCACTCTGCTTGTGCCTGTTCGGAGATACATGGGTGTTTTTTTTTAATTGTGGTTCTCTCATCGCAGGCAAGATTAAGTACTCGGAGCGCGTGTATGACGCCTGCATGGAGGCCTTCGACTGCCTTCCCCTGGCCGCTCTGCTCAACCAGCAGTTCCTGTGCGTTCACGGAGGCCTGTCCCCTGAGATCACCTGCCTCGACGACATCCGGAAAGTAAGAAGCATGTGGTGCTGCTGCATTGTGTGTGCCATACTCATGACAGTAGTGGAAGGTGCTGAATTTGTTAGGAAGGTGATGCTTGTTTCGCTGTTGTGACAACTCTTTAAAGGGGATGAATTTAGACATGCCACTTGGAATTGGGAGTTGTACAGTTGCGCAGCAAGATGTCAACATGCTGAATCTCGAAACTGATCTCCTTTTAGAGCACTTCTGCTAAGAATATTCAAGCTAAAAGACAGAGATAAAATCTAAACTCACTAGTCTACCTCAGCGTTTAAAACAATCAGTTGTTTCCACAACTAGCAACCATCCTGACCTACTCTTCATAATTATTTATTATTATTAATAATTCACATTTTCTAAACCTCATGATAAATTATTTATGTGAATAATTTTTAATAGCAATAGCAACTATACAAATGAAATGCTTATTAATGTAATTTTTATTAAATATCAAATAGTTATGTTTATTATTATTACTATTATATAACTACAAAAAAGGGTTAGGATGGTTGGCTTATTTTGAGTCAACCATTTTATTAGAATAATTTTTTTTCTTATCATATGTAATATTAAAACGATAGCCTTGTGGGCAATACACCAACATATAATGCCGTTGCACTTAGTCTACCTAAGTTGTTCGAATCCCGACTCGTGGACCTTTCCTGATCCCGCCCCCTCTCTCTCCCACTTCCTGTCAATACTGATCTGACCCATCACAAGAAATACTACAAAATGCCAAAAAAAAAAATCTTTAAACAAACAAAAAAAAAACCTTTAATCATCAAAAGAATTTTAATACATTTTTTACGATATGTGATACTACTTTTACTATAATTATTATATTGTGTAATATTTATAAAAATATGTTTTTTTTTTTGTTTTTTCAAGGTTTAGAAGGTTTAGGTCAAATCAGTCCTCTCGAGTCCTCTTTTTTTTGTGTAATTATATGAGTAACATACGTTTGGATTATTTTTCTGATTGTTTGTTTTGCACTGTTGTGCTGCAGTTAGACCGGTTTAAAGAGCCTCCAGCTTTTGGGCCGATGTGCGACCTGCTGTGGTCTGACCCTGGCGAGGACTACGGCAGCGAAAAGAGCTCTGAGCACTTTTGCCACAACAGTGTGAGAGGATGTTCCTATTTCTACAGGTACTCCAGCTGACAGTCTGCCCACATGCACATTTGTTTGATAGCTGCCTACACAGTCCCTGTTCACAGTCCCACCTCACAATGTTAGTCACGCCGTTCTGACTGATGGACTGCTGGAAACACTAATTACACCTCTCTCTCCATCTCTAACAGTTACCCTGCAGTATGTGACTTTCTGATGAATAATAACTTGTTGTCAGTTATAAGAGCACATGAAGCCCAAGATGCGGGGTGAGTGCACTGCACACATAAAGCAGACTGCTCGGAACCGAATGTAAACAGCTTTTACTGACAATGTCTGTGCCATTTCACTGACCCCTTTAGGTATCGAATGTACAGAAAAAGTCAGACGACAGGCTTCCCCTCTTTAATCACAATCTTCTCTGCACCAAACTACTTAGATGTGTATAACAATAAAGGTAAGAGCTCTTAAGACATTTTTGAGCCAGTGCCATGGTGCTAAGCTGATTCATTTTCGCCCTTATGCAATAAATTCACAGTCCAGATATACATAGCTCTTTTTTTTTTTTTTTTTTGAAGTCTTTCAGAATGTCTGACTCTCCTTTTTACACCTTTAACCCTTCAAGCTGCTGTGTTGAAATACGAGAACAATGTCATGAACATCCGGCAGTTCAATTGCTCTCCTCACCCGTACTGGCTGCCCAACTTCATGGATGTGTTCACGTGGTCACTGCCCTTTGTCGGGGAGAAAGGTAAAGAGCAAATGGGAATGACCTAATCGGTTGATTTAATTGACTTAATAATTAATTTAAAAAACTGGCAATGCATTCGCAAAAGTATAGAATGTGGTTTTACTCTGCATCGATTCTGATGGTTTATTGATCAAGGAAACATTCAGACAAATTGCCTGGATGCAGTAACCAAATCTTTCCTAGAGTGTTTTCATATTGCCCTATAATCAGCTTGTGAAATTACAGATACACAATATTAATGTGCTAGTTTATTCAATTATTTACGTACTTAATGTCTCTGCTTGAAAGTAAGCCGAATCCATTGTAAGGCTAATAGCAGCCTAATGTTTTTAAGAGGACTGAATTTGTTTAACATAGCAAATTAATAGAAACACTGTAAGTATAGTTCAAAAAGCAGCTACTGAAAATGAACAAAGAACAACATCACAAGCTCTGCCTTTTTCAAACACTCCTGTTATGACCAGTGAATCTACACTATGTGATGATGAAATATCTTGTACTTAAATCGCACGTGCGTCTGCACTTTGTTGTTAATGATGAGAGAATTTGCGAGTCAGAATTCAGTCAGCACGTGCTGAACAGCGTAACTGCTGTTTTAATGTCTCGTCAGAACGCCTCTGACGGACCATTGCATTCATAAGCTCAGCATAATCTTGTGTGATTGGTTATAACATGCAATACTTATGCAATAAAAAAAACAAATGCAACAAATAAGCCCTAGCAACAGTAAGATGTTGAAGTTGGTCTTATCACATTTGCTTTTAGTAACAGAGATGCTGGTCAACGTGTTAAACATCTGCTCGGACGATGAGCTCATGTCAGAGGGAGATGACACATGTGAAGGTAAGAACATGAAAAGCTATTTTCCTGAGCTTCCTCTCGTGAATGGACGCGTTTCATTCTTCTGTTGCATTGTAGCTTTTTGTAAACCTCAAATAAATTCAGTTGAGCCCCACTGTGGTCTTACAGAGGTTAAAGACAAGCAAAATGTTATACTACCCTTAAAAAAAAAAAGTCTATTGTTTTACCAAGGCTGTGTTTAAAAGGTAAAAAAAACCTCTTAATATTTTGAAATATTGCAGTTACAATAATGGCTAATCTATTTGAATCTTTCTAATATGATGAAAGGAAAGTGCAATATATTTATAATAGGCATGCTAATCTTGTAGTTAATAGTGAGAATTGGCCCCTTTACTAAAGCGTTACCAGTTTTTATTTCTTCGAAACGGTTCAATGAAAATGTTAAAAGTGTGTTCCGTTAACCTCATCACTTAAATGTCTCCTTTCTTTGATTTCTTCAGTCATCTCAACATGGATTTCAGCTCTGTTAAATATACCAGCATGCCCCTTTTCTCATCAAATAATAGTTCTCTGATTAGTGTGTATTAGTCCTCAGCACATAACCCATATATTTCTATTTAGGACACCATATTCTTGTGTGCAAGTTTCTTTAAATACGAACTCAGCATTAATTGTATGCTTTAAATGGGCTTCCTACTCTACTGTTTCATCAATTTTATGAAGGTCAAAAACTGCAGAGAAAGGAAGTACTCAAACGGTGCTCGTTTTATACTTCTCAAATGCCTTCAAAGCGTTTGCTGTCCGTTATCAGTGAATCAAATATATTGCTAACCTTCTACCCAGACATCCTCTTCGCGGCTTACCTAAGCTGAGACAACCTGTGTCTCCATTCAGTCGCTTCAGTAATTTAAAATGAATTACTGCTCTTAACACAAGAGCCGTGAAGTACAGTGATGCCTCTCCTGCTGTAATGAAACCAGATGAACCCGTTCTGAACGCCCCACCCCACAGCTGAGGAGCTGTCATGAAGGAATACAGTGTCCCATTTACTGTTCTTGATGCCCATTTGATTTGTCCTTCTTTTTTTTGAATGGTGCATAATTTTAACTTGACCTGACACACTTCCTCTGTGTGTCTGTGAGCCTTTGAGTTTTGAAATGGGGTTTATTTATTCCTTATGGGAGTACAGGATGTAATGGCTCGTTTGATTTGGAGTAAGTTTGACTCCTGCCATCAGATAGGAGTAGTGTGCAGATAATGATGTCGATTAAAGTAGTTCATAAAATGTGCAAGGTTTCAAGTTGGTAGATACGCAGAAAAATTATTTCCATAAATAAAACTAGACCTTAACATTCCCTCACTCTGTTTTTCTTTTTTTTTACGTTCTTCCCCATTTGTGCATGTTTGTGGCAGGTGGCGCTCCGGCAGTCCGCAAGGAGGTGATCCGAAATAAGATTCGTGCCATTGGCAAGATGGCCAGAGTTTTCTCTGTTCTTAGGTGAATATACAGGCTTAACACAGAAACCCCCCAAGGATTTTTCACACACACACACGCACACTCTGCTCTGCACATCAGAGATGTGGACCTAGTCTTTAAAAACATAACAACAGTATTTGATGCAAGTAGTATCAGTGAAGTTAAATATGAATTATATATATTTGTCATTTTCCCTATATCTATCTCATACATGTTATTTTTATACATTTTGGTACATCGTACATATGTGTGAACCCCCGTTAGCAAGTTAGCAATCCATTTTGGTTTGCCTTGCACTGATTATTTGTTCTCCACAAAAATAGCAATGTGTGCTAACAAAATAAATATAGTTCATTTTGATCTTAAGTAGACTTTATGGACAACACAATAAGTTTCCTTAAAATATCATATTTCCTTAAAATACCCATGTATTTTTTAATGACACAAGATTAGTTTAGATCATAATGTCACGTGACCTATAATTATATCTAATATATATATTTTTTTACATGTATATTAAAAGATTAAAATGTGTTGGTTATTTGTTAGACATTATCAATGAAGAAGGTCAAATAAAAACATGATTCTTTGATTTAACTTCATGTGGAACCAAACCTGATTTTGTGTCCCTTAACCTTGTGTGTGGGTGTGTTTTCAGAGAGGAGAACGAGAGTGTGTTGCAGTTAAAGGGCTTGACCCCCACTGGGACGTTGCCTCTGGGTGTGCTGTCAGGAGGCAGACAGACCCTACAGAGCGGTAAGTCTCACTCCCGGCATCATTGAGCTGTCTCCGCGGTAGTGTGGAGGCTGATACCTGCTCTCCACCGACCCCCTGCTACTGTTACACTCTTTCTTTCTCAGACTTTACCCCCCCTCTCTCTCTCACTCTCTGTTTCTGTCACTGCCTTGCTCGGCAGCTCTGCCTCTCTCATGGTGCAGCACACCCATCATCGGCTATCAAAAGTGATCTCGTTTAAAGAGGGGTGGAGATTTTACAAAGGTTTGGTCATGAAGGGGATTTCAGTCAACCCGCTTGTCCCGACAGGGACCTGAAAAACTTCCAAGCGCTGCTGAGATCATAGTGAGTGCCAAGGAGCTGCTGCCGGGTGATGCTTTCACAGTGAGAGGGGCTCCTGTGAGCTTATGACTATGACGCAATATGACCCAATTTAGCCAGCGCCTGTCGGTGTGCCATGCTTCCTCTCCTTGCCTTCACTGTAAAAACTCATCGGCCTGCTGCCCTCCTACTAACAACCACATTAACATTGTCAGGTTTGTTTTTGATGAAAGTATGTGCTCTTAAATATGGTATGATTCTGAATGTTTTATAATATGCAATAACATACTGCATAACCTCTAACCATGAAGGTGTGAAATTTCAGCAATCGAAAAGAGTAGCAACATTTTACAATATTACTGTTTTTTGCCTTGAACAGAAGTGACTTTAAAATGCATTAATGGGCAATGCACTTCCAAAGAAATTTTCATATTTGGGAGATCTATGACATGAAATTTTTGGAAAGCCCAGCTGTTTAGGTCATATTTCAGGGCACAGTGAACTACAACACTGACTAATGACTGTAATGTGTTAGTGGTTCACTGGGGGAGGGGATGTAAATAAAAGGACTCCTCAGTAGCTGAAAATAGGAGAGAGAAAAAAAGACACATCGCTCAAAGCTGTCTTACCCCTCATCTTCCTGTGAAGGCCACAAATATATTCTCACCATGCATACACAGTACATTGCATTGAAGTTGTTTTTTTATGGCGAATCCCTTTCCTTGTTTGGCTATTGTATACCTTCAGCTTTAAAAATAGACTAGGCCCATGTCATGAGTAGTTCAGAAGGGGCTGCATCTCAGATTCAGAAGCACGGGTTCTCAAAAACAAACCTGACTAGGAAAAAACAAGTCTTGAAATCTGTTTATGTTCTGGATGAAGCAACTAAACTAACCTCTCCGGTTTCTTCCTGTGTGGCATGTGAAGCATTCGGGCTGATGTTGGGAGGGGAAGATGAATGAATGGGAAACTGGGATGGGGTTTGAATGGACTTGTGATTGCATTGATAACTTGACTCACTTTCTTTCCCCGTTCGTTTTGGGCATGGCACTACTACTCATGCTTACACAGCCACCATAGAAGCAGAAGAAGCACGAGGTATGCAAGACATCTGTGAAAACTTCTCAGTGTTGTCTGTCTGTTACCCTCCCCCTTGGATTAACTGTCTGTCCTTCGAGTGCATTTCGTCCCTTTGTAGTCGCCGATGTCATTTAGTATTTATTTGTGTGTGTGTGTATTTCACGTGCTTGTTACGTTTAAAACTAGTTTTGGTTGATTTGCACGTTTGGGATGTTTGTTGTTTCTTTGTTCAGTTTGCGTTGAAAATAAAGTGTGAGATTTCTACACCACTAAATTGCTAAAAATGTAACCTGCAACAACACGACAAGGAACTTGTGTTAAGAAAGTAAATACCTTTTTAAACTGATAGCTAACCAAAAAATTAAACATACTGACCCTCATCATCTCTGACTTTCTTCTGTGGAGCATTAAAAATATTTATAGAGTTTATTTGCAAAACCTGATAACGTGTAATTTTGTTGTAACTTGTAAACTAGTTTTTGTTGAGAATGTTTAAAACATGATTGGAAATGGACATTTCAGCTTTAAAAAATATATATATACGCCACTGACTTGCATTGTATGGACACATAGCTCTTTAATATAACTTTAGTATTCTACGTGAGAAAGTCAGACGTACAGTTTTGAAATGACTCAAGAGCAAGCGAAGGATAACATTATTTTCATTTTTGGGGCGAACTGTAACGCTTGATGAACTAGTAGATTGGCTTTTGTGAGAGGACTGCTTGAGAAAGTTTGAAGTCGTGAACGCTTCAGGCACAGCTGTTTAAAGTGGAGAAGCCAGAGGCTGGGGTGTGAGCAGACCACAGCATGAGACTGAATCTTTGTTTTTATCAGTTTCACTTCCTGACCAAAATGCACACAAATTAAACTCCGATCTAGGCCTGTTTTCGCCTTTAATGTCAGGCTTGACGTGGGTACATCAGCGTTTCTGGTTAATGTTATCTTACCTAGTCGAGACTTACTGTAGTTCTCATTTCCTCATCGCAGCTGGTTGATTGGCTGACTGATATATGTATATATATTATCTGTATTTCATCAATCTTTTTTGGGGGCTGTTTGGGGAAGAACAGACCTCTGTAGTCATGTTATTTTAGCGACTTAAATGTTGTATCTAATAAGTCAATGCTGGGATTTAGGACGACTAGTAATTGCTTTTAGTAATTTTTTTTTGTTTATTAAGCTTCAACTTTTGTGCTTTTTTGTGATTTTTAGATCTCAATCTGACTACATAATAAAAATAAAGGATGCCAATGATATCCTAAACAAAACGAACATTACTGTGCCACCCCATAAGCATTAGCGTTAACTAACGTCCTGCTTCCATACTTCCAGCCATCCAAGGCTTCAACCCTCAACACAAGATCCAAAGCTTCGAGGAAGCACGCGGACTGGACCGGATAAACGAACGAATGCCTCCGCGCAAGGACAGCATGCAGCCAGACGGCACTGCCAACTCCATCAACGCAGCCAATTCCCCCGACAAGAACGGCACCAACGCACAGGCGTAGTAACCCAGCAGCTACCTAGCGCTCTCCCTCATCCTTTCCTTTCTGTCTCTCATCATTTTTTTTTTTTCTTTATCTCTTCCTCTGTTTTCCTCTCATTCTCTCTCTTTTTGGTAGAGGTGATGCCCCCTACATGCAAAACTCTCCAGGACCATTACGGGGAGAATCGCACAATACCATGAAGAGGGCGTAATGACAAACAAACCATGGTTCTTATTTATTTATTGATATAGATAAGAAATGTAAGATCTGTAATGGTGGGAAAATTGAGATGAATGAATACGTACAGGATGAATATTACATGTGTATATAAAATACAGAATATATATATAGACATAGCATTGGGGTGGTGTAAGGTCATCTTAGATTCAGTAGTTAAAAAAATAAAATAATGAATTAAAAAAATCCATTTTGTAAATTTACGTTTATAAATTAGGTTTATTTCTGACATTTTTTTTTCTTTTTCTTTAACATCTAACTTGACTTGCTCAGCAGAATTTCTTTACGTCGTTTGTGCGCTTGGCAAAATAATTCTTGACCCAACATAATTATATAGAATGCTTATTTGTGAATAATACCCAAAGCGAGTATGATAATTGTTGACGCAAAACAAAAAAAAATTGGTATTGAAACAATATGTGGAAAAATACCTTCATAATGCCAATATAGCTAAGATGAGTGCATTAATAACAAGTGTTGGCACGTTTATATGTACATGTACATTGTCCGGTGTTCCCTCAACCAAATGTGATGTTTACTTTTGTTTAATTTGTTTTGGGGGTTTTTTCCTGTTCATAACTCAAATTACACCAATTTGTAATCAAAAATTGCGAGAAAAGCAAAAACCTTCCCAGAAGTTGGCTGGAGGAGCGATTATGTCTGCATGGTTTTGTTTACTTTCAACCCTCCATTTTGTAATCACGCTTTTATAGGCCTCTGCTGTACTTTCACGCACTTTTACACCTTTAACATTTCGCTAATAACACAGTGGATAAAGGCACGATTGAACTGCCATGATTTTATGCCGAATTTTCTTTTTTTCCTTTTTTTTTCTTTTTTTTTTTCTTTTTTTTTCTCGTCGTCCCGCTTTAGCAGTTGAACGAATTCAGTGATGTCTGCGTTTAAATGTGATCGAATGAGGTGAACGTTAAACATCTCGAAATGAGCATACATGCCTTACATCCTGCATCTTCTCATCTCGGCTTAAGTAAATTAGTTAAACGTTTTGTTTTTTCTATTGCCTTTATTTTCCGTTTTTACTAATCAGTTGTAGCCCACCCGTTTAAAGTTTAAAAACCCATTTAATGTTCAATTTATCTAATTAATGTACCTTTAATAGTTTGCATCAGCAAGTATCTTCAGCGCTAGTATTTCTATAGCTGAGCTGTGCGCTCTTCTAAACGCCTGTATTCTCTAGAGTGGACCGTTTCCACGCATATGATTGACTGAATCCAGAACCTGAAGCAAAGCATAGTTATTTTCATTGCTTTTACTGTACTGTGTGTTTTTGAGAATTAAGGACAGGATTTTTAAAAACTGTTTACCAAATCGTCTTTTCAAACTTTTATTTTCGGGGTTTTTTTTATATATTGTACCATTATCATTACATAGTAATCGGGCGACTGGAGATTTCGCTGCGCAAAGACTCAAACTTCCTGTGCGTTAAGCAATTAAGGTCATGTGCCATGCTAATAAATATAGCAAAATTTCTGTGTGCAGGCATCGAGACTGTCGCTCACACATGTATTTTCCGTTTTATTCAACGTCGCAAGCAGTTCAGGGTCCTTATGTCTTGCGCATTCTTAAAATGAGACTCGGCGAGGGTAAACCTGCATGTTATCATTATTGTATTTAAAAGTAACTCTCATCCAAAGAAAAATCAGTGTTTTAATGTAATATATTGTATGGCTTTATCATCGACAAAAAAACAAAAAAACAACTGCTGATTGTATATGATCGTTGCCTCTTCATTTGCTTGAGAAGAGGTGAGAGCTCAGTCGGCAATGTAGTCAAGTAGACACTCTGTAAAGACGAAAAAACGCCTCTGTTAAGTTAACGCTTTACTTTTCGCGATAAACACCTGAGAGAGGCCTACGACCTTAAACAGGTACCAAAAGTTGACCACCTTTTCGTGTCCTCTTTTAAAGTGTTTGTCTTTTCAAGTCTTTGTTTTATGTAATGAGCCTCTGCAAACTATTGTTTTGTTTAGTTTCCTTCTTGTTTAATTTAAAAGGGGATGTCTGGTGTGAGAGAGTCGGGGGGTTTCAGGTGGGAGGGTTGGGTTATGTTTGATATCGGAAAGGAATTGGGGCGTTCAGACCACTGACCCCGTTTCAGGAGGGCTTCTGTTACAAATTCCAAACATATCTTGCAGAATCTACAAAAAAAAAATGTTTGACATTGTCCATTAAGGGAAAAAAATGAAAGTAAAATGAAATATAAAAATGTGGGGGACAAAAAAAACTGGTGTTGTTTCTTTATTTGTTTGTCAGTTTTGATTTGTGTGTTTTTGGGAAATTGGCCCATTTCCAGATTCTTAATTTAGTATATTGCATCTGCTTTTAGAGTTTGAGCGGATGATTGATTGGTGACTTGGGTTTTGTGAAGCTGGCTTTGTCATTTTCTCTTCTTTATCCGTGTCTGTGCTCGTCAAGGTTTTCTATGATTACCACATTCACATTTTGAACATTCAGTGCTTGAAGGACAGCTAGTGTATTGTTACCTGTCTGAACACGACCCACACACGCACATGCACATGCCAAACGAGGCTGAGATTGAATGATATTTGTGCTTGAGATAAGGAATGCACAGTAAGACTGTTATCTTAAACCGTTCTAAATAAAATGTAAATATTAAATGAGAAAGTTCCACTTCCATGTGACATTGGCATGTAATTGATATTAAATATGTATGTGTAAACCTCAGTTATTTCATTATTTTAGCTACCTCTACATAATCTGATTAAGGGTGGAATGTTCATGTTGTTTGTGTCCTTAACATGAGGTCATCTGAAAAGCTCAGTTTCAAGCCCCAAGGTCTTGTTGAAAAGCGTTTCAGACGAGTTTTGTTTTCAGCTTCACACTCGTGTGTAGGATGTAGCTGAATACAATATAAAATCACACTTCTGTTTTGTTGAAAGGCCTTGAAATGAAGCACGCCCTCAAAATAACATTTGTTGCACCACTGAATATTTCACAAGCGCCTATTTAATGCAATTATAAAGCCTGCTCTTTCCCAACCAGGCTGAAAAATTCCCAGAAATGCTAAAATGGTTCCTTAGCGTGGAACATGCGTTAAAAGTCCTGTGGGAAAACAACCACTCACCTTGTTTTAAAAATAGATTCATTTACTGGACATCTAGTTATTACTTCTAACTGCTCTTCCCGGTTTTGATTGCAATTATACATGAGTGTTTAATTAGTATGTTAAACATAATAAGCTCTTTTCATGTGAGGGTGAAAACTAACACAGTTAAATATGATAATGTGTAGTTAAAATGAACTTAAGAGCCCATGAAGCAATTTTTATTGGATCACTGAATTAATAATGGCTTATTTGTCTCAATGATGTATTTGTTGATGTAGTCCTGTAGAGAACAAGTTTTGCAGTAACTTCCACTTATGAGAATAATAAAACATGAATCATGAATTTGTTTGAAAATGAGAAAAATAAATGTTCTTTGTCTCAGTGGGTCCATGGAGAACCTTTCACATCAGTGGAGACTTTGTAAGAAGGTTCTAATAGAGTTTTCATGATGTGTTATAAGAACCCTGTTTAGTTTCCCAAAGAACCTTTTGGGGAATAGTTCCACTTTTAAGAAGCATTTTTAGTGTGAAGAACATCAATAAGATGAAGAACCTGCATCATTCACTCTCTCGTGCACATGCTTGCTCCAGTTAGCTAGAGATTACAGTTCCTATAGTTATAAATAAGGGTGTTTCTCTTACACAAAGCATCGCTTCACTTCGGAAGGCCACCTTGTAATGGATTGTTGCACTTTTTTGGGCTGTCAAGTCTCAACTCCCATTAACTGCAACTGTATTTGTCTGAAAGACGAAAGTTGTAAACACCTCGAACGGCTTGAGGGTGAGTAAATCATGAGGTAATTAAATTTTTTGGGGGGGGGTGAACCATTCCTTAAAAGTGAACACTTTAATTAAAAGGTATTAAAAGGCATTCATGGTCCCATCAATGCCAATAAAGAAGCTTTATTTTCAAAAATGCTTGGTTGAAAGCGTTCATACATTGTTTAAAAATGTTCTTTACACATGCTGCAGAAACCTCAGACCTTTTCAGCCTTCGTTTGAAGAGTTACTAGTTTTTAAAAAAAAAAAATTTAACGAGGCCATTTCTCATTCATCATTTGCGTGCCCTCAGGAAAACGAGATCAACATTGGTGTATACTGGTGTTAGTGTAGCAGCATTAGGATATGAAGTAACGTTTTACTTTTTATTACAGAAGCAAATGAGTTTCTGAGTGATTTAGTAACGTGACGTCCATCCTGCTGGCTTCTCTTCCACGCTCAAGCTCGAGGAGTTTTTACCTCAGGCGAGTGGAGAGCGCCATCTTTTTGAACAGTGAGGTGTTGCAGGGTCACATTAGAGGCGTTACAGCGCAGTTAACATCGCTTTCTGTAGGTGCGTAGGTGGACTGGAGCGGTTATTCAGGCTTGTTGCTGTGATTTGCTTCACAAGCTCATTTTTTATAATCTCCTGGAAGCACATTGTCCCTGCAGAGATACTATTGTACTAACCGCAAACTGGCTTATTTAATGTAAGCCAGTCTCTTCCATTATGCTCAATGAGAAATGAGATTATCTAATCTAATAGATGAAGTGCAGTCATAACGTTGAGTATTTAATCTGAGGGATCATTTATCTGTACCTGTAATAATTCTTGTGTAATCTGATGGCAGCTGATGCTTTTGAAAATCTCTCTTCTATGCATGCGTCCATCATGTATTTCTAGCAAAGTGGAGCGAGCACTATTCAATTTTTCTTCAGTAAATGAAAACACTCTGTAACGTGAAGGACATGGTCGTGTAATAGTGTTCTGGCATTCAATACTGCACTCATCACTTCCTTTAATGTACAGGAAGACGAGTGAAAGATTTCAGCCCACATTCAACAGACATCTTGGTGGTGAGCTAGCAGAAGAGCTGAATATAAGACACATTTCAGGAAGTCAGAGAAGAGAAGACGTATATATATATTAGAGAGGTCTTACTAAAAATGTCTCCCTTCACCAAAGCTACGTTAAAGCTAGATTTTATGGCATCTTTACTCTATAAAATATATGTATTTTTTGGGTCCGATTGGATGCTGTACACATTACTTCTTGTCAAAATCAGCTCAGGGTTTTATTTATTTGATGATATGATCATATCAGAGTGTGTGCTTAAAAGCAGTAGCCAAACAGTTGGAATCCTGCAACTGCCCGTTCTGGCATAAACGGTTTGCAGAGCATTGTTGACCACCCACACACACTGGCTCAGCTACTTTTGGCTGTTCTTTGTCATTTATTTTTCTTTATCTTGGACTGTCTTTATCAAGGCCGTTCTCTTGTTGAGAATGCCTCTAAAATCTCATCCACCAGTATGGCCGTTTACTCATGTACCCTACAAAAGCCGGAGTATAAAGCTTTGATTTTTACAAGTGCAAAACAATGGTTAAGTGATACTTAGGCCTTGTTTTTTTTTTTTTTTTTTTTTCGCATTAATTCCATGGAAATTCCATGTAAAATGATAGTCCCTGGCATTTGTATTATTTTTATTTCACTGCACAAATTGTAAATATTTTAAGGCTTCAGATTGCCGCTTCTGGAGCTTTTTCAACAACAAAAAAATCGGAATAAGATGATGTTTTTGTGTGTAGATTGTGTAGTATGGTTGACTTGCAACATTCAACCCTGATCTGAGCCTTTCACATGCACATAAGAGAATAACGTGTGAACAGCTCCACCTGCTGTCTCACTTTTTGTACGTTTTAAAACTAGATTGCACAAATGTGGCCTCCTCACATACAGTACAGCTATACAGTACTTGGCATCCTGTTTAACTATAGGCTACAGTTGAATCAAATTGCATAGCTATATCTTCAAGGCATGGTTCACCCCAAAACAAAAAACATATTGCAGGGCTAGAGGTTAATTCTGACCTGATAAAGTAATCCTTGATTAGCATACCAATCCTGTTCATTCTTCTTTCATTGTGTTCCTAGTACATTCAGGAATCCAGGCCACAGAAGTTGAGAGGATCCAACCAAAGGTTCATTAAGAAATTAGGGACTATAGCTATCAACTGAAAGCAAAATAGCAGACAGAAAACACAGATCATGCACTCCAATTGTTTTTCAAAGCATTAACCGCAGAAACGCTGCACAACACAACAAAATCAGGTAGGCTAACACTTTATTTTAAGGTGTTCTTACACAAGCTACATGTAAGCCTATTATAATAACAATGGACTATGCATAATTACATGCAAGTTACAACCCTAATCCTGATCTCCCCCATCTAATGAATGTGCGTATGTTGCATAGCACGTCAAATAAAAACAAAAACTCCTGTTAAGTCAATTTATGTGCATCAATACCGTGAGTTTTTTTCATTTTTATTTGGCGTACTAAGTAATTCAGTATTACTTCTATTCAGTAATTCAACTGACAGCACTAATATGTAGTTCATGAATGGGCCCATTGCTCAGTATTTACAGTAAATGTATAACGCTGTCACAAGGACACATTAAAATCAAGTGTAACCCAAAGTCACAGTGAATGTAGACACATTTTGTGTTTAACGACAACATGAAAATCATCTGATATTTTACCGCCTCAGTCCCGTGCAGTGTGCGCGCGCATGCTAGCTGCTACTAGCTGGAGAGTAGACGTACATAGCTGGAGCAAACGGTTTAAAACAATCACTGAAAGCATAAAAAGTAGTTCACTCACAAGGGATGTATAATGTTTTCCCTCAAAAAGAATACTGAGTCATGAATAAGATCAATCATCCAACTTCTAGGCTAATTTAGGTTAAATAGGTATTTGAATAGACAGAAATTGCTTTAAAAGGTGCAACATTTGTAATAAACGTGGTTTAACTTTCAAAATCAATATATTACTAATTGCTTCGACGCTTAGGTCGATTTGGTTGATCAACTTCTATTAGCCTAAAGTGACCCTCTTTTCAGCCACAAGAGGGCGCTGTTCTCAAATCACCAACTGTTCATTTTTCAGAAGTTCATAGCGAGGCATTGCAATAATGAAAAGACATTATAGCCGATGGTAATACAGTATGCGGAACTAGTCGAGTGGCATTTTGGGGAACTGCTCTTTTCTGGGACTTCTTTCTTGAGCGTGACTGTATAGAGGAAGGGCATGTAAAGGAAATATATATTTTGGTCCAAGACAAATACGATTCACTGTTACTGTTGTCATGACTTCATAACAGTGTTCTCCAGTGGATGGCTGTCAGCCACAATATAAGCAGTGAAGAACTGGGACTGTATTCAACGTAAGAGAATACAATCAGTACTGGGTGTGCAAATGGGAAGTTAGTGTGACGTGATCCTTCCTTCTGTTGAATGAATGAGCAGTGCACATTAGACTGAAAACTTTTGCTTTGAGTATAAATCACTGGGAGGGTTCTTGCAGTGTTCCAGTGCCGGATGTTACAGCTGCTGTACTGAAGCCCAGTGAGTGCTATACCATAAAAGACCATATGAGAGAGAATGTTCCTGTTCCCCCTGAAGACAGCCCCGACTTTCATAAAAATAGCTTCATGTGTGTTTTCCTCAGAAATGTTGAGTATCAGCGTAAGAGCCTTTATTTACTAAGGAAATTTATTTGTAGAGCTTTCCCATCATTTAAAGGAATTGAATGGCTTGTGGGATCTAAATATAAAACTGATTGCAGAAACACTAGCTGGCAAGTGCAACACAAGTCTGTTTCCTAACTGATTTTAGAAGGGATAGCCTTGTGTGTGTGTGTGTGAGAGAGAGAGAGAGAGAGAGATTCATCATCTTGTGCAATGAATCACTTTCGTTATTAATGTAGTAACAAATGGCAAACAAAATCCTGAGGAAGTAATATTTTTCTTTCATACTCAGAAAGGCAATTTTAGCCATCCTTTAGAGCATTCAAAGAAATTAATAAACAAATGAAGGTAAAAGAATAATTGAATGAATATTATACAAGAAACATGTTGACAATCTACAGTATCTGATGTGAAATGATAAAAAAACAATAAAATAAAATTATGAAAAAAATTATGCTTATTATTTTTTTATATTATTGTTTTTTGTACATGTGTTTAAATGTTTCCTCATGCTTTACAGTCCTAAACTATTAAACTATTACTAAACAATAGTATAATTCTTTATTCTAGTATAAATCATAAAGTGCAATTGTCTCTCAGAATATAGTAGCATTTTCACTTATAAAATCAAATAATAGGTTTTTACATTACTTTGTGCTAAGATTTGTATAGTATGATACAAGCCAGGCTTTTAATGCCATGAAAAAAAATCATATTCTTCTCATGTCACGTGCAGTATAATGCATGCATGAATGCGATATACCTTCATGCAGAAAGAACAGTCAGTGCTTATTCCTGAACATTATCTCATAAAACAAGAGAGCTGCATGTTGTTCCTCATCTTCAAACCAGCATCACTGATGAGATCTACAGCGGCCAATGAAACAGTTTACTTACTACGTAATGTCCTGCAGGAGGAAAGGCTAGTGGTTAAATATTTAAAGTTACTGCTAAAATTTTAAGTAACACTGGTCATTTTCATAAAGTTTGAAGGTGAACATCATGCAGGTAAATCCCAGGTCTCATAAAATATTTGCATGTTAAACTCGCAGAGATGAAATCATCTGAATTTAGTCATTTCACCCTGTGTGTGTCCCTCATTATAAATAAAACACACAGTATGACGAAATACACAGGAGAAACTCATTTACCACTTCTGTAGCAAAAACATCTCCAAAAGTTAGTCAAAATTAGTCCATGACCATGATTATAGTAGACCATGAGCTAATATAATCAAATCAATAATGATGTATAATAATAATGATGATTAGCCTAGCATCCCTTTTATAATTTAGACGTATAATTAAACTTTTTGGATTGAATTGGGCAAGAAAAATAATATTAAGCTATAAAATAATGTTTATCAGTGGTAAAATGAATAAAGCTAAATGTAAAACGATTTATTTTTAATCCTCTGGGATAAATGTTAGTTTAATCTTTTCTCAATAGACATATTTGATGGATAATCAGACAAACTTGCAATTTAGCCTATATGAAAAATATTATTGTTATTTAATTTATTGTTATTAAATACATTGCTATTAATTCTTTCAAATAAATAACTCCATAAGCATAATTGATGCCACTATTATCACTCCGGAGATAATGCTATACTTCTTGCAGCGTTAGAGTAGCTATGTCAAAAGGCAGTTTATTGTAGAAAGTCAGAACGAGTTTCTTGTTTGAAGTCGTTTATAATGAGCCGTTTACTCATGAATTTCTCTGTAAGTTCATCCCTGCGTCAGAACGCGGTCCCTCAGCGCGTCCTGTTGAGCGCAGCGGGTAAAGTTGGGCGTTCACTTACCGTCCACATGACATCATCTCGAAAGGGAATTCTCACACTCGGACAGTCCCCTATAAAACCGGCTCTTATCTCCAATACTGGAGTCACTGAGAGCACAGCCTCCGCTATCAAACACTAGAGGTCTCGGAAACGGTCTACTCTAACCTATATCTACCGTCATGTCTTCATACGCGTCTTCAGACTCTCGCCGCGTCTGTCCCGCCGTGAGCGGCGTCAAGTTTGACACGGCGCACCGCAAGAAAGCGTCCCCAAACATCTTCGAGAACGTCAACCAAGACGTCCTGGTGAAACTCTTCGAGAAAGCAGGAGACTTGAAGGCGGTGGAGAGAGCCAGGAGCATCCTCGCGCTGCACCAGGATCCCGAGGGCATCTCCAAAGCACTCATGGCTCTTCAGCAGGACAAGAAGGACAAATTTATGCTCATTACTGGATTGACGCGCCAGTCGCTTAAGTTTCGTTGAGAAGTTTTCATTGGGAAGCAGATGTGTGCACGGAGAACAATACCGTGATCACTTATGCTGGAGCCTGGTGTTCCTCGAGGCTTTGTGCTGAACTTGTGATGGTGTCTTTACAGTCATGCTGGTGTGCTGAGAAAATACCGAGAGAGGAGACTGAACTGACCAAGAGCGAGAAAGTTGAGCTTAAAGACATCTGAGCATTGATGTTCTTGACACCAAGAAGAGAACATTTGAAATATGACTGATCCCAAGGGTGAAATTTGTTTATGAAATGGTTAATTATCAGCAGTGTTGTATTGCCATGTTACAAATTTTTTTTTTGAATAAAATTGTTTTGATAATCTAATGTTTCTTCCTTTTTCTTAACATGCGCTTTCCTTGCCAGTCGCTCAATATGAGTCAACACTGTCAGATAATAAAATGTGTCATTTGTAGCCTAAATATTGCTGGAACTAGCATTTAATAAATGAATTTCTGCATGGTTTCTAAATAGTTTTCAGCTCCATCTGTTAAATTCAGAGTTGACAAAACACACATATTTTATGGGCACCTTCTGTAATGTTTGTTTACCAACATAAAATGAGGATGATAATGTAGGCCTAAAATTTAAATTCATGATTACTTATTACTTACGAGACTGCTGCTTACATTTTTAAATGTTAATAATAATTCATAGAAGGTTTTCTCACATGACCGACGATCGGCAAACTTTAACGGGAGAAATCAAGAATTCAAGAATTGGGAATGCCACAGGAGAGGGAAACAGTTCGCCATTCAGATTTTTGAATTTTTTATCAGTTATATATATTGTTTATTTCGCTGCTTGACTTCGTGTTACACTATTGACAATACAATTATCCATACCTTGTTGTGACCTCGCCTTTAAGTGTGATTTAGAGCCCCTTTCTCATGAAAACGCTATAAATAGTACGTGTAAATAAAAAAAATAAAACGTGTTTGACGAGCATTTAATAGCCTATGCGGTTTTCGTGTGCGCATATACACGCCAAAGTCCATTTTTGAGTATCAGTACCACGTTTTATTTTTTATTTGACTTAGGCTACTATTTATGCGCACTTTGATTAGATCGGGTTAACTTAAAGCAGGTGTAGTGCCGGATTTTGACCCCCTGCCAGATTATGACTCCCCTAGGTTTGGTAGGTTTAGTGTTAGGTGTGGGGGAGGGGTTATGATTAGGGGCGGGGTTAGGATTACTATTGATTTCAACGAGGGGAGTCATAATTCGGCAGGGAGTCAAAATTCGGCACAGCACCTGTTCACACCCAGAACAAAAGAGCCACACCAATAGACTAAAAGCTTCTCTAAGGCAGCCGCAGCTTTGTCGTCTGCCCCTTTAAAAGCTCGGGACCTTTGTAGTTGGGTGGATTCTAATTGATTGGCAATGATTTTATCATTCATCAGATCGTTCTGAAAGTGATTTTAAGATATCTTTACTTTATAGCTGTGATGGGGACTTCCCGTTCTCGGATTAATTGGTTCTTGAATACCCTAATAAATAAAGTACAGTCAAGGTATTATATAAAACACCCTTCAGTGCAAACATAGTAAATATATTCCAGACAGAAAATAGTCTTCCTTTACACTTTTTGGACATTTGCACTCAATATAGATTTCTGTATTGCACTTGATATAGGTATAATATTTCTGACAATAACACTGACAATAATCTGGTAGATCTGAAAGCTAGCAGGCCTATTGTTTCACAGTGAGTAAACTTTTTGACACGAGAAATCTTTTCGGCCAATCTTTCATGCTAAATCAGCAGAGTCCCAGCAGATGTCATGGAACTAATCGTGTCTGTTCTCTGAGATAAGGGTGTTTTCTGATGCTGACAGTGTGAGCCGCCCGTTGCTGTTATCCTCAAGCAACAGTCAGTTACTTCTAGTTTAATCCAGTTTTCACATGCTGTCGAAGGTACCAATATATGGGGCAGGAATATGAAATTGGTTTCACTAAATAACATATGACCTATCTCATTTTTAATTTTTAAAAAGGCTGTTGGTAGTGTGGCCCTTCTCACATGTTTCATTTCATGACACAAAAGCAACACAATTTTACCAAAATTACATTTAAGGCCCAAAACTATTGTTTACTGTTGGATTGACTCTATAATGAAGGTAAAAGCTCAGATTTTCTTTGTCTCTATAGGTATTATTATTACTGTGGCAGTTTATTTACAGTCAAACCGAGGATAGCATTACCCTGAATCTAATCCGTCTGCCGACACTCATTTAGTCTGACTCCAAATACTCTCAAATTACTTTTTGTTTTTACAGACCCAACCACATTAAAGAGATTTGAAAGCTGAAAGTAGACTCAGGCATATATTCTCAAAACAAGAACAAAAAAAAAAATGTAAGGTGGCAGTAAGGTAGCAAGGTCTTGTAGATTCTGCAAGGTTTATTTAAAGCTTTTGACTTTAGCTTTGTATTAAATAATAATAATTTAAAGTAAATTGTGACTAAATTGCATATATTTACTAAAAACAACAGCATATGTTATTGTTATTAACAGCAACAGTAACCTTGTTTATTACCTAATAACATTATTGTATTTAAATTTATACATGTAATGTACACTTAAAAATGTATACATGTAAGTACACTTAAAAAAAAGTAAATTGAATTAATATTTTTTTCATTGTTTATAATAATTTATTACATAAACAACATATATTTTATAATAGTAATAACATGTATTATTATTATTAGTAGTAGTAGTAATAATAATAATAGCCTTATTTATATATATATATATATATATATAATATTATTGTATGTATATGTAATATGTATATATTTAATAATAATTTAATAAATAAATTACAAATATTTAGTAATGGCAATAATATTTACTGATAACAACAACATTGTTTATTACCTAATACTATTATTTTATTCATATGTGTAAATGTAATATGTCTATATTTAATAATACGTAATTTAAAAAGACATAATAGCATTATTATTATTGGGTATGATAAGTATTCTTCTTGTTGGCTGGAAACAATTTCACAGATTTCCACAGATTCCAGATTAAACCAGTTTTGGATTGATGAGAAAGAGGAACTTCAACCAAGAGCTGTCATACTTCATCTTTTTTATTAATCTGTGGAAAGTGCTGTGTTTCAATGTGAGTCACTCTGGACAGTGACCTTTCTGAAGAGTAAACACAAGGCACAATCACACCCACAGCTCTTTGAACTGTCACTTTCATTTAAAGTAACTTTATTTCATGGTTAACTGTATTTTCATTAGACTGATACAATTGACGCAATCTTATTTAATGATGAACTTACAACTGACAAAATCAGAACTGTATGAAGATGAATAGTGCCGATGGGTTCTCAGGCTGTCCTGAATGCCTCCTTCTTCCTTGGAAATCAAATGTCAGTCCAAGCCGTGAACATCTCTTAGTATGTACGGTGAGTTGGAAAAATGTCCCAAAGATAGATTTTGTTGGAATATTATTCATACTCTTCAGTCTGGTTGTCTGCTTTCATGGAATAAGACAGCATAAAATATATATTTAGGTTATTCATGATAATTGTTTAGTGGACTTCTTATTGCCCTTGCCTGTTACTTGCACAATGCACAACATCTTTATTAAAACTGTTGTAGTGCTTTTTAAACTGCAGTAGATTTAGAGCTGCTTAAACCAGGCGTCTTGTGGTAAAAGTGTCCCTCCCAAGTGTTTACTCTCAGCGTGGATCTCCAAAGGCCGTGATAAACAGCGAAAACTGTGTCATGCATTCTGCCGATTGAAGTTCAGCCTCAAGATATTTCCTGCACGCTCATTTAACTGGTAGTAGCTGTAGTCCTGTCATCTTCAGGTTATTCTGTGCCATATTTATCTAGTTCTTCTTACAAACATTATTATATATATATATATATATAATTGGCCTTCAATATTTTTGAAAATGTAAAGCCATACAAACTTTGACATGTGGCACCACATTTTAAAAAGGGTCAAAATCACCATAAACACTCTAGAGGCAATATGAAATTGTTCCTGTGGGAAAAAAAATATTTTTTTAAATCTGAAAATGGCGCAAAACCACATGCATCATCTTGGTTTTATGTTGTCAGTAAACAAGCTTTCAAGTTTTATTTTCTTATAGTCTGAAGCAACTGAGAATTGACTGTGTTTGGTCGTCTTGATTTCAATGTATGATTTGCGTAAACTCTTGTTAACTTGATAGTAAAATGTTTTTGACCAGTTCATCCAGCAGGGTTGACTATATCAAGAAGGTGTTTTTTTAAGGGAGTTCTGGACAAAATTATGCACATGCCTCCATCTTCTGGACAGTAAAGGATTTGCACCTTTTATATGTAGGCTAGTGTCGTTTTT
>JAUMHP010000059.1:5850160-5869155 GCA_032361065.1 Enteromius trimaculatus
TTTTATCTAATAAATGCAGCCTTGATGAGCAGAAGATACATCTTTAAAAACCATTAAATATCTTACTGACCCCAAATATATATATATATATTGAGTGAACTATGCCTTTAAGGTGTTTCAATGAAAGTCACAAATGCTCAGTTTTTATAAGGGTACTGAGATGAGATTTACGTAAGCACTAAAGGAAGAAAATTCAACAGTTTTACAGAATAATAATAATAGTAGTACAATAATGAACTCGAACACAAAAAAGAAACGAAGTTGCTCTGCTATGTTCCAGTTCATGAATTATGAAGAATAAGAAACGCTGAATATTAGCGTAAAAGTGAAAACAAAAGCTTACTTGTAATTTCAAAGTGTATCCCTTGTACAGGTGATCGGGACAGACAGGCAGATGATTGTTGATCGTACAGTCCATAGAGTGCGTGTGTGTGTGTGTGTGTGTGTGTGTGTGTGTAAGTGATGCTGAGCGTGCTGTGCGTCTGCATCAGTTCCTCGCTGAGCTCCATGTTCAGAGGCTGCTCTCCGCCCCGCGCCGCGCTCATTGGCTGCTACAGCTACACATCCGCAACGTGCCAAGAAATAATTCATTTAAAGAAAATTAATTCTCATTTAACTAATCAGTGAATTGTTGAAGTATTTAAAAAAAAAAAAACATGAGTGATTAAAAAAAACTTTGTGTGTGTGTGTGGGCGGGTTTATGTGGTTTATGAGGACACACATTTGTATAATGACATGGGTATGACATAGGTATTACAATATGTAGGTGTTTTATAAGGACATTTTCAGTGTCCCCGTAATTCAAAAGGCTTTAAAAACATACTAAATGGTGTTTTTTGAAAATCTAAAAATGCACACAGTTTCCTGTAAGGGGTAGGTTTAGGTGTAGGGTCAGTGTAGGGCAACACCCCATTCAGTTTGTCCTGTATAAAAACCATTACACCTATGGAGAGTCCCCATAAATCACAAAAACCAACATGTGTGTGTGTGTGTGTGACTGTGAACGGAAGCTTTTTCTTGAGGTGAGTTCTCATTTTGGTGATGTCAAACATATGCGATTCTTACTGTTCTTAGAAATTTTATAGAAAAAAATTAATTCTTGGAAGGGGCGAGGCTGCACACGCGTACTTTGCGTCCATTCGAATAATTTAAAGTGCCCCTGTTATGGGTTATGAAGGGTTCATATTCCAACCTGTCATATTCCCAAACAACAACATGTTGACATGCACGCAAGGTCAAAAGACATTTTAATTTTTGTATAATATGCATTTATTTTTTACCTTATTTGTTAATTTACTCCCAAACGATTTCTTCAAGGATTCGTTTAATTCAAACCCTGCTGAAAAAAACTTACCCTCCGGTAATTGGTTTATTTCATTTAAAGCAGTGTTTATGAGCTTTTAATGTTCCAAAAGTGGCATCTAGTGGCGAAGAATGAATTAGCATTTTCATTCAGACCAAGGCTAAATGACCACAGTTAGCAGACAATATGCTAATATTTCAAAAACCACACGTTTCAATGATTCAGAATAAGACTCACGGTGGCAGGGTGATTTCATTCACTTGTTATACACTGCATGAAAGATCATTTTAAATAATCCATAAAATAAAGCCCGTCTTGAGACTTGAGCAGCCGTTTCGCAGCTTCTCAACACAAGAAACAATTAGGCAAATTAAACATGCCACAAACAGAAAACAAAATTATTTTTACATTTAATCCAGAAATGTTTGCCATTCCAGTGTTTGTGTGGTAAAATGAAAGACAAACTAACAACAAAAAAAGCCTAATAATAGCAAAAAATGTTCAGCTTCGTTGCGGAGACACAAGATAACAAACAAATTTCATTCATCCAGCCCAACAGGGGTCTCTGTAAAAGCCCAAACCCTGAATTTGCAAATTATAAAGATAATCTTTGTTTTTCTATAACTGATGATTAGATAGCTGCATCTGAAAGCCTAGGCAACTGACTTTGCCTCGCTGCCTTATTAGGTAACGACTTTGCAGGTACCTCATGCACATAATTTCGGTAAGGCTTCTGAGGCAGCTTAACGGTCTAATGCTCTAGTAAGTAGAATGAGTTTTGGTGATATAGGCTAAATGAATATTTACTATAAATTTTTGTTTTGCTAGAAGTAACATTAAAATGAAGTCAGAAATTTACATTTAAACACAAAATTATTATTAGTTTTTGTTTTTTTGCGCAACAAACAGAATGGAACACACAGGACTGTGAGATATCAAGGGCAGTGCACATACATCTATGCTGCCTTCAAAATTCGATCAGTAGAAGGTACCTATGGAGACAAGAAATAAAGCAGTGTTTGGTTTTGGACATCCCTTGATGCCTTATTGCCTTGGAATGCTGCCTCTGAAGCTTCATTTGTGCTGTAGGCCAAAGCTCTTGACTGTTAACCGATTGGGAGTATCAAAGAATACATCTTGATAAATTTTTTCATATTTTCCTGCTGTTTGTTACAATATACTGTAAGTATTTGTCAGTCTATCCTAACAGTCTATCCTTTCACAAAAATACTTTTTTTTTTTTTTTAAGTAAGGTAAGTCAACAGGTACTGCATAACAGATGAGCAGCAGGTAAAGTAGTGCTGCCCTCTGTGGGTAATTTGGTGTAATTGCATTGATGTAGATGATGCACGCTGATTTGGAGTGTTTCATAAATCAGTTGTTTGCTTTAAATATACCTCTCACTGGATATATAAACATGTCACTGCCATACGTCATATAATGCATTTGGGACATCGATATGTTTATAACGCTTTCTACAGGCATCACAGTGACTGACTGTTTCAGTATAAAGGTCAGGCCCTGATTATAGAAATAAGAGACGCACCATCCCTTGAGTCAATATATCGGCTTATAGAAAGACCGAAAAAAACAGAGCAGTCATAAATTTGGACAAACAGTTTTTATTTTACATATTTTTCTCATGGTGAAAAAGTGGACTTGAGATTTAGAGCCGGATTTTTTCTCTCAATCATCAGGGAGTTTGCTGTGCCAAAACGGGTAGATTGAGGAAGAAAAAAATTCCTGGAAGAAAGTTCTCCTCAAACTGAGTCTCCAGACCAAATGTAATAATACAAAAAAAAAAACACACAATAAAAAATGGAGTATATTATTCAGCTGAAAATATTTACTTCTCTTGTTAGTGGCTAAATGTAATACAATTCCAAAATTTCACCCCATTTTCGATCTGTCAGTGTCATAAACGAAACATATGAAAAATATGTGTTTATATCCCAGAGGTATGAGAGGCCATCAGCTGATTTATGAAATCAACCCTCCAGCCAAAATCTGCTCTCGCCTCACAGTAGGGGTCAGGTCTGTATCTAAAAACTTTGCAAGAGCAAATCGAGTCCAGTCTGTGTCTACAAATTCCATCCCTGCCAGATCCATGATCCACGACACCCAAGCCGGTTATTATCTGCCCTGGTTATGTTTAAACTGAACTGCATACTGTCCAGATTTAAATGCTTATGATTCAGCATCTGTTCACACGCACACACATATGTTATTCTTTACTCTGTTGTTTCAAAAGTAAGGTAGATACTTTACAAAATGCTCAAGATGCTCTTTCCCATATAATAAAAGTAAATGGTAACCATGACTGTTAAGCTCCAAAATGAACAAAAAGCACAGAAAGTATCATAAGAAATCTGTAGCTGCCTGAACTTTACCCTACAAATACAGGAGCAACATTTTAATTATATATACACACATTCTTTTTAACAATTCACTAAAATAATGTTAGTATACCAAGTTATTAACATCTGTTTTTTCCTTTTCTTATATACTAACAGCCACCTAAATACAACAGGTGGTAGAGAAAAAAGCCAGGTTATAGTAACACGTGACACTAAAATGATGCACTAAATATTAATCAAACAATGTAAGATGTAACAAAACCCCGGGGTATATTCTCTCAATGCAAAACCACCATTTTCACATCAATTTGTCAAGATGTCTCGACTTTTTTGCTTTCACTTCAAACTGAACATTGAAGAGTTTTTACTCTATCATAAGTCATGTACTAATTACATTTATTTGTAAAAGACATATTCGAACATGCATTTTTTGAGACATATGCCCCCAATTTTAATTTCCGTCACGCAGAGGTGTTGCATGACTCCAAAAATATTTTGGCAAAAATATAGTCGAGTCACATCATGCACTGCTTTTAGGGTCCTCCTGGTCACTTTGACTGTACGGAAAAAAACACTCATTCTGCTGGACTACTACTTTTGTTTTTCCCAGAAGAGAGTACATACGTCACAGGGCTTCGGAACAACTTAAGGGTTGAGTAATTAATGACTAATGAATTTTTATTTTAGGGGTGAACTATCCCTTTAAGCTACCAGATATCGATACATCATGTTCTTGCACGTGTCTAAATAAACCATTCCTGTGTCATTCCCTTCGATTACAAAGGAGATATCTTGGACTCAAAGTTTGGAGAAGTACTTTACCAGACAGCATTCCTTCACTCCCACCCACAAGAGTCAAGAAGGCCATTTGTTTAATAAAGCTGTGAGATGTTGAACAAACCGAGTCAGATTTATTTAAGCATTATCTAGATCAGAAGGATTGCGCAAGCAGACCTCACTTGGGATAATTCCGTGCTAATATGCTAGCTTAAAATAAAGACGTAAAATTCACTCCTAATAACAGTGACGGCACCATATTTGGAGTCTCGGCATCCCATCTGGCGGGATTCGCAGTTGGCATGTGTGAGAACCTCTGTCCAAACCCCATGTGGAAGCGTGTTTACCACAGTGCCCAACTTACCTCAGATGCTATCCTGTGAGAGCATCATATTATTTATGGCATTTAATAGGCTTTCTTCCCCTCAAGGCTGGAGACAAAAAAGCAAGTCTTTTTCAATCAATGAAGCTGGGAAATATGCAGCAGCAAAGCCAACAGCTGCTTCTAATGATCATCCCATAGAGTCTGGCAGTCGATGTCATCCCAGTGCACAAAACACAGCTATTTGCTTAACCTGGATAAACCATCACTAGGCTTTTGCACGAGCTGGGATCGCTGGGCTTCTCCTGGGGGTTACACGCAGCTCAGGGTTTTTGCCGTTCGCCATGTATGGATTTCATTGGAACCGCGTTCGCTGCAGATGGTTTAATTTCGGCTTGAATCACCCCGAAAGGACGTCAAAACAAAAGGTTGGGGGGTCTTCAAAAGTAACTAAACAGTTTTCAAGGAATGCTCCGGGTTCAGTGCGAGTTAAGCTCTATGGACAACATCTGTGGCATGTTGGCGATTACCACAGACACAATTTCAACTCGTCCCTTAGTTTGTTAAAACACGCAAAAATGCGCTTACAAATCTGTGGGACACGACATTCCAGAGGGTTTAAAAGCTTATATTCATTTACCTTAAAAATATTCACAGTGTATGAACATAGGTCAGAGGTGAATTAGTGTTTTAGGATTTTTTGCTGATAGACGTGTAACAAATCATGTACTGTGTTAGAAGCATTCTGTGAGGCAAGTTACAGAATTACATTACATTTTAATCATTCTTGTACCAACTCGAAGGCTATTTTCAAAGCTTGCGTCTTTTTTGTTTTTTTTTTCGAAAACAGTTTGATTATACATTTTTTCTTTTTTTCTTAAATTATCATACTACTGCCACATAAACATTTTATAATCAGCAACCATTTGGTAAATGTCTAAATATGACAAAAAGTCATAACTACAAGATAAAAAGTCAAAAATATGTCTACTATGTCATAATTATGAGAAAAGGTGAAATTGACAAAGTTACAATTATAGCATAAAATGTAATAATTATAATAGACATACATTTTTTTTAAGTTTTAATAGTAGAAGTTAAAAGTTTAATAGTTTTAATAAAGTTTTAATAGTAAAGAAATTATTAGTCAAAATTAAATTATAAAAATTACAAAATTATAGTAAAAAATGCACATTATTTGACTTTGTGAGATAAAACGTTGGATTCATAATTGTGACTGTGAAATCAACCTGTTATCTCATAGTCATGACTTGAGACCTCGTTATTTCTTCTTGTAATTATTTGATTTTTATGTCTTATGATTTATCAAAGCCGGATTTATCGCATCTTCCTCTTAACAATACCCCATAGATTTTCTATGTGGTTAAGGTCAGGCGAGTTTGCTGGCCAATTAAGAACCGCGATGCCATGGTCCTTAAACCAGGTACTGGTAGCTATGGCACTGTGTGCAGGTGCCAAGTCCTGTTTGAAAAGGAAATCTGCATCTCCATAAAGTTGGTCAGTAGCATGAAGCGCTCTAAAACGTCCTGGTGTACAGCTGCGTTGACCTTGGACCTCAGAAAACACAGTGGTCCTTGAAGCACTGCCTCCAGCTGCAGTCCACTCTTTGTGAATCTCCCCCACATTTTTGAATGCGTTTTGTTTCGCAGTTCTCTCCGGGGTGCGGTTATCCCTATTGCTTGGACACTTTTTTTTCTACCACATCTTTTCCTTCCCTTCGCCTCTCTATTAATGTGCTTGGACACAGTTCTGTGAACAGCCAGCCTGTTTTGCAATGACCTTTTGTGTCTTGCCCTCCTTGTGCAAGGTGTCCATGGTCGTCTTTTGGACAACTGTCAAATCAGCAGTCTTCCCCCGTGATTGTGCAGCCTACAGAACTAGACTGAGAGACCATTTGAAAGGCCTTTGCAGGTGTTCAGTTAAAGTGTGCCACCAGGTGTCACATTTTTCTGTGATACTGAATTTGGGGTTTCCATTAGTTATTAACAAATACTGTATATGAATGAATGTATACATTATACAAGTTTTACTTCTTGAACGGAATTAGTGAAATAGATCAACTTTTTAAAGATATTCTAAATATATGACCAGCACCTGTATATATATATATACAAGATGTAACAAAATATATATATATAGTGCTGTCAAGTGATTAATTGCATCCGACATAAAAAACATTACGTCATATATATATATGTGTGTACTGTGTATTTTTATTATGTACAGGTTGGGCTGGATACACCTTAAAAATGGCCACCATGGTCACCACCCATCTTGAAAAGTGCCCCCCCCTTACATATACTAATGTGCCACAAAACAGGAAGTTTATAATATCACCAACCATTCCCATTTTATTAAGGTTTATCCATAAATGGCCCACCCTGTATATATAAATGCAAGCACATGCATATATGTAGTTAAGAAAAAAAATTGTATATTAAATATATTTATATATGACAAAAAGTATAAGAATATGAAGGTATAAATGTATAAACAGTTAAATATTTTCTAAATATATACTGCATATGTGTGTGTGCTTATATAAACATAATAAATAGACACAGTACACACACATATATTATGTAAACAAAAACTTTTATGATTGCGATAAATCATGATTAATCATTAATCACGTTTTTATAGACTGAAATCATTTTACATTGTGAAATGTGAAATTTTATTTTTCCACACATAATCATGACCATGTTATGCTCTTTAAAAGCAGCACCTGTGTGTTCAGGCTAGAATGATTTCAGGATTTATTTGTAAAAGCATGTTGTCAACACTCACGCTATCTGAATCTGATGCTATCACCGTTACACACTTTATGACACTGGGAATGTAAACAGGTGTAGTGCCAAAGGCAATGTGAGACACACATTCACACACTATGGCATCAGTCGAGTCATGCAGAGCTTTCTGCTCAACATCTTTCAACTGTTCTGATGTGCTCCTGCGCGACTCTGAGAACATACGCAGTGCTTTACAGAAATTCCTTTCACTCAAATCACATGACAGAAAACAAGCGTTTTGATACTTTACAGGAGCAGTATGCATCAGGACTGCAAAGCCAGGTAAATTGAAGGCCTGTCCTGCTGGAGCTTGAGAGTTGATAACAGAGCTTCACAGCTCATCAGCCACAAATAAGGGCACTTAAAGCGTTTCAAGGTGATTACTGATTGGCGGGCATTACAACACAGATGTTTTCTCAGGAAAGTAAGCTTTTCTTGAGGTGACGTATTTCACAAGCTCGTTTGAATAACCGTGGTTGTGTCACAGCCATTATCCATCATTTGCTACTCGCTGGTTGGAGGCATGCAAGTCAATAGGGACATTCTCACAAAGGGAATTTGATTGGACAAAAACTGGTGTAGGCCTTAAATTTAGCTTGTTTGTCACATGACACCAACAGAAAATACAGAAAAATGAAAATGGAGAAAATATAGTAGAGTCACATAATAGTATAGAGTAATCAATATTGTTTTCGGAAGAGAAATACATACATTTTAAATATGACATTTTTCAATGTTTTGTTATTGTTATTACAATAATTATTATTTAGTAGTAATTATTTTAGCATTCAAATATTTTTTTATTTTTTAATTATTGTTAGTATAGTATATGTATATATTTGCTTTTTATTTGTTTGTTTATTCTCTTGGATCATTTACTATAAATTATAATTTATCATATAATACCTGTTTCGAAACTATATATATTTCTAACATTCCTAAAAAAATAAAAAAATAACTCACAAACTGCCTTTCATCAGGAAAGCTGAGAGAGAAATATGTCCAAATCTCTCCCTCAATCCAAAACAAACATCTCTGATCTGTCTATACAAGATAAACACTTTGTCTAGCTGTTTGCTTACACAGGGCACATGCAGAGTCTGAAATTTCTCTAATCGGATCTGATTCTAAGTGATTATTTCGCAGTGATTTCACAGCATGTGATTGTTATAGCTGGACCGCTTGGCAGGTCACCACTGCTACTTGTCTTTTCCCTTAAAGCACTCACTAATGTAATAAATAAAGAGTGCAGTCAAATATATAAAAAATATCTTCTCTTTTAATGTGAAATGATTACAGTGCATTGTGCAAGTCCTCGTGCATGCTATACACCTTTCACCGCATGATTAACTCTCATTTGCATCCCAACAAACTGTCAACAAATCTCTTTATTGTTTAAGGTGCATGTCTTACGCATTTAACTGAATACCTCATAGCTGTGATGGATATTATATAAAACATAAACATTATTAACAGATTGCATGGATACATTGTTCCACCATGAAAACATTAAGATATATCAAAAGGCAGTGTTTGCAAAAGCAGAACTCACGCGTAGTGGAATGTGAATAACTGTGCACAACTTTTCTAGCTGGACTGGAATGTTCAAGAATATTTTTTAAAAAGTGAACTAAATGGCACTTGTTTGGTTGTTTGCATGTATTCAGATATTTATTGGGTAAACAGACTTAACTAGTTGGATTGTGGCATCTATGGTTCCTTTCTATAATGTACTGTAATGCAAAATGTAATATAATGCTATAATGGAAAGTTCACGAAGATTAGTAAGCAATTGATCAGGAATTCACTTGAACACTGTCTCAAAAACTTGACATTTATGGTTTTTAAGTTTTTTAAGGACATTCTTAAATTCTTTGCTAGATTTTTCCCACTTATGAATGCCTGTCAGTATATACTGTTTCCCCACACTTCGGCCCATGATTAAGTAGTGGCTCGCTAGGTTTTCCAGTTGTTGGCATAGACAGTCCGCTCCATTTTTCAGGTAAAGTACAAGCTTCTTTAGGTCCTGCTTTTTCAGATTTCCAAGCTTCACCTCTTTCCTTCTTTTTTGCAGAATGACTTTTCGGTCTAAGTTTTCTGTTTTGACTTCCTTGATCTTCGCCTTGAGTGCTACAAAAAGAAAAACGTAAGTTTGAGAAGTTATTAACGTTCATGAAAGATTAAATGAGACCATTGCGGTGCCTTAGATAAATATCCAAAAAGGTTATGTAAAAAATCCTTCAAGTGCTGACGGAAAATGCAAATATTTGAAGTATTTTTGCTTAAGGTCATTGTTGTATTTCTTTGCCATGGAGATGCCGAACACTTGGCTGTTTTTTATCATCTGTTGTCACATTTTAGCCAAGAACTCATTCTAGTTTATGTCTTTCAGATGCTATTCTGTGCTAATTGTGCAAAGCTGCATGGTGCAATGTGTTGTATCGCAATATCGTCCAGGGTGTGTGAGGATATGATTCTTGGGTACGCATCAAATTCTAATTCCAACCAAGATCAATGAAGAAACTGCACAATTTCTCTTGTTCTATTGGTGATGCTGAAAAAAATAGGTCTTAATACCGATCCCTGAGGCACTCCTTAAATAACTGGTTATTTAAGCATTGCAATATGAAGGAATTGAAGCGTTTTAAATGGGCTATTCCCCATGTGTAATGTGGATAACAATGTTTAGCATTACCAACAAAACAGAACAACTGCTACACATAATCAAAAACATTACAGTGTTCTTTTAAAGCGCTAGCTTTAAAATAATCCTCTGAGCTGCAAAATGTTCCTATTCCCTAAAGCTTTATTTTGACAAAACATCTATCATATGAAGTATTTGCACTAGTGCAATGGAAGGAAAATGGTCAAAAAAAGAGCCAAGAAACACCAACTACATCAGGTTTTCCATTGATGTCATTTCTCATATTGATATCTTTTTTTAAATATTTATACGTTATTCATGTATTGTACTGCATTTATACCTTGTTTGAGCTTAAAAAAATAATTTTAAATACACTTCAATTGAACATCTCCATGTGGTTACAATTACATTTTATGCTTTATTAATCAAATATATATATTTATATTTTAAGTCATTTTAAGCTACGATTAGATAGAAATATTCAACCTGTTTAAGGCAACAACTGCACATTTTTATTTTCACATTTAATAGTGTTAGAGACATAGTTCGAGACAGCCATCCTATAATGACTAGAAAAACCCTTTGCTGGGTTGGTGCTTGATAGTTTGCCATAAAATAAAAGGTCCCGTGTAATTCTTGCCAGCGGCAAGCTTCCTGTCTTTGACAACATCTCAAACCATAAAAAAGACCTTCTGGATTCGGACCACATCACTGGATCTTAGAAACAGCATTTGCAATGGAAGAAGTTCTGCTTTTTATAAATCCAAATATCTCCATTTGCGGTTGAAATCTAATCGACTGTTATGAGTTTGTTGTTCTACAAAAAGCAAGAACAAAACAAAACTAGAGAAAGAATTGTCCACGCCAAGTTACATTTAAAAATAAAACAATAGAACTACAAGAACAAAAAGATCTATTCAGAGGTAAACAATACACACATGTTGTTGTGTTTAAGCAGCACTACCATTCTTAAGGTCTCAAGAGAGAAATAGATTTAAAGAGTGCAAATCCGGAAAGTAATATTAGAAATATTTTTTTCAGGCAACAATATTATTGGAAACAAATGTGTGGGCTAAAAACCTGGACCTGAGCGGAATCACAATGATGGGAATCAGACGATCGGATTTTGTTCTCTTGAAGTCATTAAATGCTGGCCAATAAATGACGGATTCTGAAATCACTTGCGTTAGTAGCAGCATGCCGAAAAGTGTTTGGAACAAGTTTTGCTTTTCAGTGCTTGTTATGTTCATAAAAAAACCATGCCAAAACCCATCACATCTAAGGTGCGTTACAATATGTTTTAGATAGGTTTCCAGTACAGTATGAGGCTTGACTTTGTAGTGACTTTATACGGTAAGACCAGTGAGTTGATACTAGTCAACTCATTTCCCTCTTGTCGGTAAAGACAAAATATGATTTTTTTAATTGTCACACACAATAAATTAATATCTCAATATGCAGCTTAAAATCTCCCTGACCAAGGTTATCATTTATGTTTACTTTATTTGTCTTAGATTTCATCTTTTAAAATAAATCTTAGTTGAATGTAATCTGCATTTTAGTTTGTGATTTAAAAAAAAAAAACAATTAAAAAAATTACCAAATTCATTGGCACACATGTGTTCCAGAATTGCATCTGTGTTCATCTTATTGTCACATGGCGGACAAATAGAAGGGACACCTAAAGAAAAAAAAGGGAAAAAAGATTAAATTCAAATACCCTGCCATATGTATTCAATAATGTTTACTTATCTGCGTGAGATGTAAGTAATGGCAAAATTATAAATTCATATGTAAGTGTAAATATTTATTTACTTCAAAACCAAAAATGTTAGAACATTCAATAATATTCATCATAATATATTATTTATATTTTATATTAGGCCACTATGTGTGTATGTTTGTGTTTAGTTTTTATGTTCATCAAACAGCATCAACCTTTTTACATTTTCAAATTCAAAATGGTAAAAACATGCAATAAATGCAGGTTATGACTTTTACACCACTTAAAAATTAAATGTATTTTAACACTGTAGTGTTAAGTGAGAACTAAATAAATGTAAATAACCCTTGTTTATTTGTTTGTAATGCATACTTTACATTTACATACATTTACTGATTCTTACCTTTATTTTTCACATTTTTAAATAACATTAACAGTAACCAAAACATTAAATAAAATAGTTAACAGAAGCATGACTGTAAAGTGACTATATTAAACCTTATAACCTTTTAGATACTTGCACAATTTATTTGTCTGGAACATATAGCCTATTTTCTAAGAATAAAAGCCAACGTGAAATTCTGTTAAATCCAGTTATAATACACACCTGGGGATGTGTCCGTATCATAGCTGCTGCTGCTGGTGTTCATAGAAAGGCACACGTCGCCATTGGGAAACTTGCTACAGTTGAGCATTTCAGGCCAAGGGAACCCAAACGCATTCATAATAGGGGTACAACTGTCCCGGACAGACTCGCACAGCCAGCGGCACGGATATATGGGTCTTTCCAGGCACACCGGGGCGAAGAGCGAGCAGAGGAACACTTGCGTGCCGGGGTGACAGGCTTTGTGCACCAGAGGAACCCAGCTGCCCGCTTGCTGCTTCACCTCCGCTATGGTGTCATGCTCCAGCAAATTGGGAAGCATCATCTGGTGGTAGCCCACATTGAAGCACAACCGCAGGTCCTCGGGAATGTCTATGCACCGCGGCCACTCCGGTTTCCAGGTGAACGACGGGTAGTCATAATCGGTAGCGTTGAGCAAAGGGAGGAAGACAGCTGGAGCGATGAAGATCCACAACTTGGGTAGAAGGTTCTTCATATCACGAGGGGGGAAATAACAGTTATATCCAACTGCGTTACACTGTTGAGACTTCAAAAGTATGTTTTCGCTTTAGCACTGCACTCACTAGGTTTCTGTGACGTCCTCGTTCTCCACAGTCTTGATGTGAGAGTGTCGCGCGCTGCCGTTCCGTTGAGTGGTGAACGCGCTCGAAAGGTGAAACAACCAATGGTAATGCAACCGGCTTGGCATAACGCGAAGATTGCTCAATGTGCTCGACAAATATATATTTATTTATTTTTTCTTCGCGCAAGATGACTCAAATAATTCATTAACCCCTCGTGCCTACTAATTGACTGAATCTTTAGATAATATAAAGATGTGTGCGCACGTGGGAAAATATTTTAATATAATTTTAACATTTTGATGCAATATATAATATTATTATTTTATGTGTTGATTCTTGAAGCAAGGAAACACTCCATCCACAAATTTTATTTAGTATCTTTTCCATAATGAATGTTTTGCCAATAAATAAAAATAATAAAATGATAAAAATAATAAAAGCAATTGATAAATGTAATTGCATGTAGGCTGTTTATTTTAGTGTACTGGGATATTTATACGTTTGTCAGTAGGTTTTCTTGTCTGAGTCAGGAGTAAAATATGCACAGAACTGTCCAGTGGATTTTGGTGTGAGAAGAAAACAGGATTTTCACAGGAGGAAGTTGGGCTATAGATAAAGGACTTGGAAGCAATAGTTGTATGCTAATCAAGACACAAACTCATACATCTTGGATGGCCTGAGGTGAAAAGTCCATAAAAGGAGTACATTTTCATTTTTCCTTTCCTTTAAACCATCTTGTAAGTAAAGTGTGCATCCAAACAGCTGCATCTGTTAAAAGAGGCTTCAGGTTGAAAAGCTGTTGTGTAACAGGCTAATAAAATGTATGTGAAAATGGCTGTACATGGACTGTATCAGTGGTGCATCTGTAAAATGTCTGATCTAATTCTATTAAAGTTCCACAGCCTGATTTATAACAGTGTTTGTCAAGTCGGTCAATGCAAGCAGGATGGCTCCTCTGCTACAAAGACACATTATTTAGAATTTATAATGAAGCATCTGCAACTTTTGGCTGGGTTTCTAGGACTGGGATGCAGATGCTTGCGAGATGCCCTGCGTTGCGTCTCGTTTGCTTTTCACACTGAGAGCAGCTTCTACCCAACTTCAACCCTTACAAGCGCTAATGTGGGCATTTCCTCTCTCACATTGCTGCAGCTGTGCACTGGCTTTCATAACCACACGGTTATTTCACAATGTTCATAATGAAGTGACAGCTGAGTGAAAACAGACATGCTGTCATAGAATGCCAAACGCGTCGTCACATAAGATGTTTTAATTAAACCAAAATATATTTGTCATCGTGATCTGTTTTCTTGTGATTTCTCCACACGAGATGATCTTTGGTGGTAGCAGACCACGTATCCCTCCAGTGAGACCACCTGTTGTAAGCATCTTGTGTATAAAAGAGGGTCATTCAGAGATTTATGAATGTCTCCACTCATGACTTAGCTGGAATCAGATACTTTCCTGATATTTTATACAGCAGGCATATTAGTAAAACATATTTTCTGTTCCCCAATTGCATTGGTGAAATATGTATAAAGTTGTAGAACACTATAAAGAAGACTTGATTGAGGAGTGAGTTGTGTTTTGAGGCATTTGATGTAGTTTTGGTCACTTTGTTCATAGAATTACAGTTAATAAATTAAATTATAAAACTGATAGTTACCCAAAAGAGTAAAGCATGCCAAACAACTGCTCAATAAATCACTTCACAGCACCAACATTTGATTTATTTTTATTTTTTTAGAAAAGAAAATCAGACTAAAAAATGGAATGAGTATTATTTTAATTTGCTGTGGTCAGTGTTGACTGAAAAGTAATATAATACTAAAACTAATATAAATGATACTAAAATAACACTGTTCAGATTAATAATAAAAAAAAAATTGTCAGAAACAAACTTACTATATATATATATATAGTGGTCAAACATTAATCATGATTAATCACATCCAAAATAAAAGCTTTTCTTAACGTA
Organism: Enteromius trimaculatus; assembly: GCA_032361065.1. NCBI lineage: Eukaryota > Metazoa > Chordata > Actinopteri > Cypriniformes > Cyprinidae > Enteromius > Enteromius trimaculatus. The sequence goes on from JAUMHP010000059.1 coordinate 5,865,266, forward strand.
ATATATGTGTGTTTGTCATGTGTTTATTTATTATCTCTATAAAAACACACACATAGAGTATTTATTTCAATATAAGTATTTATGTATATATGTATTTATGTATTTACAAATAAATGCATCTATATATTTATTTTCTTATATTTTATATAACATATACACATTTAATATATAAACATATTTTTTTAAATATATACATGCATGTGTATGTATTTATATTATGTAAAGAAAAAACTTTTATTTTGAAATGCGATTAATCATGATTAATCGTTTGAGCGTACTAAATAATATATATGTACAACATCACTATAACATCATTACACAAAAATAACACTGGATCACATAAATTAAAATGGAAATAAAATAAATTGAAAAATATCAATATACTTAAGAACTGGTTAGATTAAATAAAAATAAATTAATTTGGATAATTTTTTAGTTTAATTTAATGCAATTTAAATATCGGACAGATGAATGGATGGATGAATATATTTAAGAATACTGTGCATGGATTCAAAACAAAATGTTTCACAAATAGATGCTTAGAAATGTTTTTCATTTCTGGTCTAAATTACACTGCTGGAATTTCCTTATTTGAAATTGATTAAGAAAAAAACAACAACAACTCATCAAACATCATTTTAAACAAATGAGGTTGCCTGTTTGACTGCAGATGAAGTGCACATACGGCATACTTGATACAACGAGAATGCTATAAAATAAGACATCACTGCACAACATGCTATTTTTACAAAATATTGTGTGATATATGATCTGATAAATGGTTTTTAGAGATCTCACAGACTGTCAAGGTGGACCACAATCGAATTTTAAGTCTATACTGAATTCATCCAGTGCTGTCTGAAAGGATCTGGTGAATGGTGAAAACTTTGAATGTAATGAAAAATGGCCCAGGTGTCCCACGGGAACCTTTAGGAATAAATGTTCTCAAAGATCATTTATCATGTAAGGCTGGCTGAAGCGCTGCTGTAAAATAAGGGGTATTACTTGCGTTCTCAATCATGGAGACTTTTCTCTGTTGTGTGTCAACCTGTGTAAGTCATCCAAGTAATATTTCAAAAATACAGATGGATGAGAGAAAACTGTTTTAGGCATTAACCTTTTCTCCTTTAGGTTTTGCTCAGTATCACAAATTCATATTCTTAATAAAAGTGAACAAACATAGTTACGCAGCACACAATCTCCACAAAAACCTGGTTAGGTAGGTTTTGAAGCTGGGATGCTGGTTTAAGCTAGTCCTTTGCTGGTTTATGCTGGTTTAAGCACAACCGTTCGAACCAAGCACGTGACCAGCATAAACCAGAAAAAGGACCACCTTAAACCAGCAAAGGACCAGCATAACCCAGTTTAAACCAGCATCCCAGCTTCAAAACCTTTTTTCCCTGCAGGGCTCTGAAATGTTGTAACGCTAAATGATGGCAAACACAAACATAATTAATGATAAATATGGAGAGAGATTATGTCTGTTTTACATTTAAATTACATCCAAAACAGCTAAATCCGTTTGGGAACTGAATTGTTAGCTTTTTTTTTTTTTTAGTTCAAAAGGAGGATTATAGCTTACATTTTACATGAGTTAATAGATCACCACTTCATTTTAGCTACTGTTACACAATATTGTTTATTTTCATATAGAATGTTTAGGTGTAAAAACGTGTCACGTTATGTATTTTCTTATTTTGTGAGCTGCAATGGTGTTTGCTCAACATTTGAATGCTCAGCACATACGTTTTTCATAATACTTCACAAAACGTAAGGTGTTGAAAAAGAAAACAACAACAACAAAACTTTATCCCGTAGCTTAGTAGAACCGTTTTTCTATGTGGCAGCGGAACTTATGGATAAAGTCAAAGGTTCCTCCCGGACGGTGTTTTGTGGAGGACAGGAGGTCGAATAACAGGAAGAGGAGCAGCAGCCACTATGGCGGAGGTGCGTGAATAAAAACAAATTTTAATCACACCTTTCTTCTTGTTCGTTGGCAAATGTGGACGTCAGAAATGATGCGTTATAATAGACGTGTCTCCCTTCAAATATTTGATAATTACACACGTGTAACTTGTAATACCGCTTTTTTGACACGTTAGCATTTCTCCAGTGATCGTCGAATATAAATATCGACGTCGATGATTAACTTTCGTAAAATTTAGATCCTTGCTTTTCCCACAATTTACTCATAGAAATCTCAAACCAGGTGTCATATTTAAAACAAACCTCATATTGTCATTCGATTTAAGTCGTTTTATTTAAGTGTAATTTAAATTACTGTATTTGTTGATGAAGCTATAAGGGCGTTGTGTGTGTAGTTTCGGTGTATATAGGTATGATTTCCTGTGTTTTTAATAATCAACTTTTGATAGTTATAAAAAATGTTTGCCGGTCATCAAATCATCATTAAAAATATTTCTGAAGGATCATCATGTGAGACGGAAGACGAGTAATGATGCTGAACAGCTTTGCCATAACAGGATTAAATTATATTTTAAAATGTATGAAAAATTAAAGAAGCACTTGTTTATAACAGTAATAGTATTTTATAATGTTAGTTTTGTAAAGATAAAAAAAAAATACATTTACTATTTATTTTGATATGGAAAACCTTACTTTAGCAATACATTGTAGGCTCTTGAAATTGAATATTTCATAGATTGTCTTGTAGATGAACAATCTTAACTTATATGTCTGCATCAAAGGTTGTTATGTTTGCAGTGTTCCTAAAATGTTATTAAATTAAAATTAATTTTTTTAGTACAAAAATTTGAACACTAGGTGAAGTCGGTTTTAAAATATAAACAATTTTACAGAGGAAATTCTCTTTTTTGTCACTCTATTCATTCAGAACACACTTAAAACAGACAGAAAAACTACTTGTTTTCACAGTTTTGGGGGGAAATAAAATGTATATAATCAAGCAACTTGTATATGAACAAATCCTTCAGGATACAGACAGGAATCAAAATGTAGTTTGGTGTGTGTAAGTGCTACTGAAGTGGAGATTTCTGGCTCCGTGTAGGAGAAAAAAACTCCTGTTGAGAAATTGAAATTTATTGACAAAAATAGATAAAGTGCTATAAAAGTGTTTTTTTGTGTGTGTGTGTGTTTTCTTTCCAAAACACTTACAATAAACAACTAATAACCTGTAGTGGTTTTTCTCAACAGACGCACAGCTTGCAGGACCTGCGGCAAGCAGCCGTCGCCTCCAAGGTTTTTGTTCAGAGAGACTACACCTCTGGAACCATCTGCAAGTTTCAGACCAAGTTCCCGGCAGAGCTGGAGAGCAGGGTGTGTGGAGATCCATAGCAAACGCAAAGGAACCATTTACCACTACTCTATATCCAAAGCTGAATACTGGTAATTGTTTTGTTGTTACAGATTGACAAGCAGCAGTTTGAGGAGACCGTACAGACCCTGAATAATCTCTATGCAGAGGCGGAAAAGTTGGGCGGCAGGTCATATCTGGAGGGCTGTCTGGCCTGTCTCACTGCGTACACAATCTTCCTCTGCATGGAGACCCATTACGAGAAAGTGAGTCACCGAGCGATTGGCCCTAGATGTCATCACATTATGCATATTATACATTTTGTGTTGAATTCATTCAGGTGCTGAAAAAGATTGCCAAGTACATCCAGGAGCAGAACGAGAAGATCTACGCTCCTCTTGGGCTTCTCCTGACTGACCCCATAGAGAGGGGCCTCAGGGTTGTATCCTTCAAACAGATTTCTGACCCGAATGAATTGCTTTTTTTTTTCAAGAAATGTTTACTTTTATACAGCAATGATACATTCAATTGGTCAAAAGTTATAATTAGGCATGTATAATCTCACAAAAGATTGCAAATACAGATTTAATGTTCTGTAGATCAAAGGAGATATATA
>JAUMHP010000059.1:5876308-5926218 GCA_032361065.1 Enteromius trimaculatus
TACATGTAAACCTGTTTTAAGACACTCATAAAACAATATTAGCCTCCTTTAAAATGGCATAATAGGGGCACTTTAAAGGGGATGTACACAGAACTAGGGGTGGCACGGTTCATGAAAAAAAACCGAACCGTTCGGTTCGCTTGTCTCGGTTCAGTGCATGCATGCGTAATGTGTTCGACGGTTCATGACATGTGCTATGTAGCCTCGTGCCCCGTATGTGACGTCAGTGTGTTTCCTTTTCGCGCAAAAGAATTAAGCGCGAAAAGCCAGGTGTCTACGGTGTTGCAGGTCACAATACTGTACGTGTAGAAATGGCAAATGGGAGAGAAAAGGAAGGCTGCCTGGAGTTGAAGAATGCGCCAGCGTCGTATAAATCTGGTGTGTGGGAACATTGCCTGTTACCTATTAGAGGATGGATACAGTTCGGACAGATATTTAGAAAGGATGCTCGGTCACATCAGCGCGAATGTGCGTCTGTGTTATAACGACGCTTTTTGCCCCGTGTGCGCCGATGCTCACATCTGTTGACATTTCTGAACACCTTCCTACAGTTGCTTAATTTTTAAAACAAAAAAATGCGTCCCGATCCGCGCTCTATTACCTATGATGACAGCGGAAATAAAACAATAGGTAGATCTGCGACTGTCTGCAAGTATTGTGCAACACGCATCCAATTCAGTTTATGAATGATTACATGATATAACTTTTTTAACTCTGTATCCTAAATTGTGGATAATTAAGCTATATATCATATGCTGAAGTACATTTCTGGAGTGTTAAAGATTAAAAAAAATAAATAAATAACAAGAACCGTACAGAACCGAAAACCGTGACCCTAAAACTGCAATACAAACCGAACCGTGGGTTTTGTGAACCGTGCCACCCCTACACAGAGTGATTTGAAAAGAGCTGTTTTTGACAGGGTAAAATGGGCGGTCCCTTTCGACAATTAACTCGTACTGCGTCTGTAAACTCCTTTTCATCCTAACTGAAGCCTATTCTAAAATTATTATTTACTAAAACTGCACAGTATTGGCCCTGCGAACAGCGGGCCAATGCCGTCGACCACACCCCCTGGCGTGATGTACCTGCTCCAGTGACAGCAGGTGGCGCCATGTTGGTGTGATATGGCGTGACCCGTGTCTATATATGCTTAGGACACGCTAGCCATCTTTAGATCATTCTCCTTCAGCAAAGGAATTTCTTTGCTGTCCTTGACTGGAAGCTGGATCTGCAACTGGAATTTCTCCCCTGCAATAACTCTAAAAGAGCAAATTTCTTATGACCATGCGCTGCTCCACCTGTCACACCAGGATGCTGCCGGAGGACAGACACTTCGACTGCATCCTCTGCCTCGGGAAGGAACTGCTGACCAGGCCGCCTTCGCTGGACCAGAGTGCGAAGCGTGCGAGGTACTCAGCATGGCCACTCTTCGCGCCAGGCTCTCGTCCTTTTTAGGCTCCCCCTGCTTGCAAGCGACAGTGGTCCGAGGGTGGCACCCTGAGTCAGATGATGTCACGCTGGCACAGGCCCCGCGTGTCTCCATCACCTCAGAAAGAAGGGCCCCCCATCAACTACGCCTCCGAGAAAGCCCATCCCTCCGCTTCGGCGAGTGACCTGGTTTCCTTCGGGGCACGGGACGACGAGATGCAGGACGACGCATCTCTGACTGCTTCTGAAGTGGATGAGCTGCTGGGCTCAGATGACCCCGCCCCATCTGCTCCGTCGGAAGCCAGCTCCACGAGGCCTAAAGCTGAGTTCAGACTGCATGATTTTAGCCCCGATTTTGACTCGCCAACAGGTTTTGAGAAATCGCCAACATACACCCAAAATCACAGGCAAATCGGTGCTCGTGCACGCGAGTGAAAATCACACAGTGTGAACTATCAATGATGCGATCTGAGAAAATCGCCGACACGTCCCCGACACCCGTGAGATATTTGCCATGCTAAATATCTGGACCTGTTGACGATTCCGAATTATGCCGTGTGAAATGTGTTCTGACTGAATATCAGCGTTGTCTTCTCGTGTGTTTGACAGTGAGATGAGTTTGTTGGCGATTCTTCCTATTGTAAACTCAAGTGGCCCCTACAACTGATCTATCATACAATGTGAACACAGCAGCGACTGAATGATACCCAAGATAGTCACGCAGTATGAAAACATCTGTGACATGACTGCTTTGAATATTGTGCAGTCTGAACTCGACTTAACGGGGATGCCGAACTGTTCTGCGTCCTCGCCAAGGCTGTCTCCGAGCCATGGATAGCCTTTATGCAATGCTGACGGTATCGGAGGGCCCGGATTCCAACCCTCTCTGCACGGTCAGGGCGTTGAGAGCATATATCGAGCGCTCAGCTGACTTCAGACGCTCCAACCAGCTGTTTGTCTGCTTCGGTGTCCGCTCCAAAGAGCTACTGGTCTCGAAGCTGAGGCTCACAAAGTGGGTTGTGAATGCTCGCTTTGGGGGTTGTGTTACTGGCTTACTCTTCAGCGGGCCTGGAATGTCCCCTGGGAGTTAAATGTCATTCTACTAGATCCACTGCCTCTGCCTGGACTAGTGGGGTTTCTCTATCAGAGATATGTGAGGCGGCCGGCTGGTCCTCGCCGTCCACCTTTGCCAGGTTTTATAATCTGGATATCCCAGCATTACATGCTAAGGTCCTCTCTGCGGAGTAACTCTCGCGGTTCGGGCTGCTTTAACCCGGCCGCGAACTCGCTTCTCTGTGAAGTCTCACTCACAGCGCTTTATTGTCTCTGAACTCCCTCCTGCGAAGCGAGTCGGACTAAGCTATTTGTCATTTATAGGCTCTCTACCTGCATCCTCAGATCCAGCTATAGCCTGACAGATCCATTCTTTGAGCTTCACTTAAAGCGCTATACAATGCTTTTTACCTGAACTAAACTCCCTTCCGAGAAAGCAAGTTGGATCAAGCTTGAGGGCACTACAGGCTCCCTAGTTGCAGTGTCCCAGCTTCAGTTATAGCCAGACAAACTACAATCTGAGTTTCACTCACAAACGCTGTATAAGCGCGTTTTTATTTGAATAAGCTCACTTCGGTGAAACAAGCTATTCAGAGTCATTGTCGCTTTAGGCTACCTACACTGCAGTCTTCTCAGCCTCAGTCATAGTCTGACAGAAATGGACTCTGCGAGTGTACTCATCAGCGAGTGTACTCACCCCTGCCTTCGGCTGCGCTGTAAAACGCTAATACCTTTAACAACTCTCGGACAAATGAGAGTTACTATTGACTTGTGCTTGCTGACTGCTGTATCCCACATCAGTCACTGCCTGATTACAAACACAGTAAACACGCTCCGATTCAGCCCAAGAGGGACCAGGCTGGAAAGCGCTATAATCACAAATCAGGGTTCTTTCACTGTTTGACCGCGGGTCTTAGCGGGTTTCCCCTAGGTCCGCTCGCAGGCTTCAAGATTCCAGACCTTATAGCATGGGGGCATAGACTGTGTTCCCCATGTGTCTTAGCAGACGCAGTACGAGTGAAATGTCGAAAGGGAACGTATAGGTTACTTGCGTAACCACTGTTCCCTGAGACATGAAGCGAGTTGTATTGTTACATTTATATTGTTAATAAAAATTTTAAATTTGACAATGTAGTGTGTGGTACATTGCGAACAAAGGTCAGATATTATTATATTGCATAAAAGTCTTAAAATGGCATAGCTTGTGCTTTCAAATTTGTCTTTTTTAAAATTGAGAATCGAATCGAACCATGACTTTAGAATCGGAAATGTAATCGAATCGAGGATTTGGAGGATCGCAACACCCTTACTGCTACATGCGTCGAGGGGCAGCATTGGAAAAGTGCTCCTCTACCTCAGATTTTCCCTGGAAGTGCTGTAGGTCTGTGCGATCTGATCTGAAGGCAGTGTACAACAGGATCTCTTTGTTCATCCATGGCTTCTGATTTTGGTATGTGGTGATTTCCTTTTGGGTTGTAACACTGTCTGTCCGTCTGTGGCGGTGTTAATGTAGTACAGAACAGAAGAAGTGTAGCTGTCTATGTCCATGTGAGAGCCACAGGTGGTCTGGGAAGCTAACATACTCCATTCTGTTTGTTGAAACTTGTCCTGGAGTGTGACGTCAGGCCCCGCTGGCCACACTTTGATGGTCTTCACTGAAGGCTTCACACGGTTGATGAGGGGGGAGTACTTGAAGGGTGAGGAACAATGAAACGTGATCTGATTGTCCTAAGTGGGGTAGGGTGTTCACAGCATAGGCTTCAGCTATGCTTGTGTATATATGGTCCAACATTTTGTTTCCTCTGGTGTGACAGAGAATTTTTGGGTAAAATTTAAGTTAGAGTGATTAAAATCCCCTGCAACAATAAATGCGTCCTCCGGGTAGCAAGCTTGGCATCAGCATTGTGATTGATTCGGAGTTGAATCTCTTCTTTAAGTCATTTAAGTACATTAAAACTGTTCTTATAGATATTCATAAGATGATAAACATATTATAAAGTATATTATTTATAATGCATTATGCATTCATTATAATGCCTCAAGAATATCCTTACTGTGAATATAGGCTTCATAGAAAGTGTTACCCTTGTGATTTTACTTATGTTACTTTACTTAAAGCTGACAAAGACTTGTTGCTATCTATGCCGGGTCAGATATCTCATTGATTTCATCAAAAATATCTTAATTTGTGTTCATAAAGGGACAGAATTGAAATTTTTGGGTGAACTATACCTTTAAAAGAATGTTTTCAGTTTATGTGTTTTAGATTTTATGTATTTTTAAATATGTAAACAGATTCACTTAAATGTCTTGGTACTAATCTGTGTAAAGTCAGTAATGTGTTAGTTTTGAAGTATGTCGATGTCATCCACGCAGAGTTCATTCAGCCGGTGAAGGAGAGGCCGCAGACGGACACGGTGGTGGCTCGCAGGATGGTGACCAGAGCTCTGGGTTTGAGAGGAGGCTTGAGAGGGAGGGCGCGTCGAAGCGAGAAACAACTTCAACTTAATTCCTCATCACGGTCAGACTATCCTTCAGTTTAAACTAGACTGGGAAAAGAACTACTGCACCACTCAGACTGGGAAAGGACACGCTGTAAAGCATTATTTCAGCTGCACACAATGTCGAAACTTTCAAAAACATGAAATATTCATGGTCTCCCTAGTTCAAATTGGTTGAGCCAGTATTATGTTAAGTACGCATTTGATGTGAGTTTTGGTAAGCATTCAGAAGACTTTGGTTCTTTCTTCTGTTGCAGGACACAGCCCTCTTAGTTTCCCCCGTTGTTTCTTCATGCTTGTAAACCCAGCATCTTGTCCAGCCATTGCAAATATATAATTTTTATTAACTTAAATCTTATTTAATAGCAATAAGCTCTTTTGCTCATTGGATTTGTTGACAACTGATCATCGTATTGAATCTAATGATTAGCTGTTTTCATGTTCAGCTTGTCTAATTTGAGATGGAATGGAGTCTAAATTACGTTTGACATCTTAAATACGTTGTTTAAAATGCAATGGTGTTAAGTTGATGTATAACTAAACGTTGATCAATTCTGTTTTCGCTTGCAACCCAAATTGACTTATTTCTGCACTACAACGCTTTAAACTAGTTTGATACCTCGACCTGATTTTCATGTTTTAATTAAATGTTTTGTTTGTTGTTGGTGTGTTTTGTCTTTAATTGATTTTAACGCAAGTTGTCAGGTTCACACAAAAACGTTCCATATAACACACACAAATTGCTTTTATTATAGAAAACAATGCAATGGTTTGACCAAATGTTGTTCAGTCATGAGCACACTGGAAACCATTGAACTGGTCATAGATACCCTCACAAAACAGAGGGTAGATGCTTCACAAAATTGCAACAAATTACAGTTTCACATTGCATACACAAAAATAATCCCTGACTGAACGCAATAAATTATATGACATGCTTGATGAATAAACCACAAGTTTTGACGGCTGTTAATTTGGCCGAGTTCATGAAACTGCAGGCTTTGTGAGTTGAAGTTATTATGCAAAAAAATCCTGAAAACTTCAGATTCCCAGTTTGAACATTACAGCATGGGTTTGGACAAACAAGCATTTCAAGCACCAAAAATGAATGCGGCAAGTACAGTACATTTCAGGAATTTAAATAGTTTCTGTTCAAAGCAAGTTTGATATAGCGAGGACCGTGAAAGAACATGCTGTACTTCTGCCGAAAAGAGCAGCGGTCTCTGCCGTCGAAGTGCTGGAGTCTCTCTAGTGGTCAATCATGTCTGAAGAGTCTGACAGCCTGCAGCGTCCTCCACCGAGAGCCTTTGTCCTTCCTCACTGTGTCCTATCTGAAGTGCAGCTGGTTGCTCATTCCAGGGTATTCGTCCATGTCTGAACTCCGCGAGCCACCTGGAAAGTGTTAGAAGGCGTGTTATTTATAATGGCTTTTAAACTGTCCTGGTAGAACTTCAGTAACTGCAGCTCACCTGTTTGACACTGGTACGTCCATATCCTATATCCATCATAGCGGCACTTGCACTTCATAACGTTGTTCGTATAATCTGATTCAGCTACGTCGTAGTTAGGGTTGATTACCACCTGTGACAGAATCAATATCAGAAGAAACTATTTTCTCAGAAATCTAGACAATTCAGCAAAAACTGAAAAGAATGGCAACAACCAATAAATTAAAGATAGAATTATGAAATAGAAAGACTGAAATGGTATTTTCTTTAGTTTAAACGCTACCTGGAAAATATAGTCTCCTGGTTTGACATCAGTGATATCGATCCACTGACAATCAATGTCATGTCTATAGGTATCCCAGCAGCCCACGCTGATGCCTTGTTCACCAAAGTTGGCACAAACATACCGTTTCTGAATACCTGGATCAAAGAAAACAAGAGTTTCGTTAAAACTGACACATTTTTCCTTCTCCTATATGGCAAATGTATATCCTTCTGGGTAAATATGATGTGAAGCTCAATTAAATATATATATTTTTACCTTGCTTAACATGCACGTATGCCAATAAGATTTCAAAATGGACAACAATCAATTTTTTATGTTGCTATTGCCTACATTTTAGACTAAATGAAAATGTGAATAGCCTGCTACATTTATAATAGTTATTATTAATTGTTATGTATATATTGTATGTTGCTTGTTGATGTGCAAAAATGTGTTTGTATTAAAGTTATTTGTGTTAAAGTGTTGAAGTTCACATGATTGTATTTTTTTGACAAAAAAATAAATGTGGGGAAAAAATATTTTAAAGGATTTTAAATATATATGAAAGGAGTTTAAAAGATAGGTTAGGGTTTATATATTACGTATGTAACATTTAACATTTCTCATATTTTCTCAATAAACAAAAATAAACGTACAAAAAAAATATTTTACATATATTTTAGCAACATTTTCCTCCAATTTTTTGTATATTCTGAACTATATTTTTAAAAATTTGAATATATGTTTTTTTCCCATATGTACTTGAAAAGTATAGTAAGCAGTTCTCACCCTCATCACACTGAGTGTCCTCGAGACAGAAACTGGCCTTGTGACCCTCTGCCACCCTGGTGCCGTTCAGACTCAGCAGATCATAATGAGTGAAAACCTCTATGCTGTGATAATGTCTGCACAGACACAACAAAACAATTATAAAGACTTTCATCATCACACTGGTGCAAATTATTCTGTAACATATATGCTTGTTTTTATAGTGTTTGCTGAGGGTCTTGCCTGTGACACTCGTGCCAGGTCCATGCGTGGTAACCCAGTTTGGGTCTGAAATCTGATTGGCCAACGTTGTGTATCTGAGAGGAGAAGCGGAGCAGGCGGCGATACGAGCTGTGGTCGTTCTTTTTGGCAGTGCTGGACAGGCAGTTCTCCTCCATGGCACACTGTAGAGCGTACATGGGCCGGTCCTCCAGATAGGTGGTCTGCTCCACCAACTGAGCGTTCAGCACCAGGTCAGGGGCCGCTGAGATCAGAGGTCAGAGGTCAGAGGTCAGACAGAGCACATTCCTACATGTTTATCAGTCTAGACAACCAGGGCAGGTTACAAAACATGGTTACAACTGATGTGGATCCATACGTCACCCTCATATTATGTCACAGTGGAAGTGTACATTTGGATCTGCTTTTTGTTACGTTAAAGCACAGGGAATGAAATAATATTCATAAGTGTGTGATAATCAATAAGAGGTGATTGTCTCACTATCAGAGCAGGAGACCCCAGCAGCGAAGCGTCCTCCTCCTTTGGGGCAGCTGATGTGTTTGCCGTGATGAAGACACTGAGGAAGACTCATCTCAGTTCCTGAGCATCTGACCCCACTCATCACAACATTGTCCGCACTCGCATCTCCAGCCCAGTACCACGTCTCCTGCAAAAACACCACACATGAGTGGCTGTCTATCAGAAAAATTTGATTTTGTTTTATTCCTTTTTTTTCCACCGTCGTTCAGTGCAGCCCGTAAAATATTAATTCTGGTCTCTGAACCAAATCAATTTGTTTTTCGAAAATAGTTTTTTTAAGTATATTTTACTTTATATTTTTAATTGAAAAGGATATTTTCTTGAATTAAAATAAGTTTTATATTTTTTCATATTTATATAAATTGATTTTCAATTAATTTTATTTCAGATAACACGGTTTCAGTTTTATTGAATTATTTTAGGCCTGAAGCAAACATTGGCTATCTGGTTGTCATTACACCTTCTCACCGAACGAGGGCTCAAAGAATCACGTTTTCCAGACCGACTGAATGTCCCGAACGTGAGTCGAGCATCTGCTCCCAAGATTGCTAGTCATTACATCTGTTGCATAAGTTTAGAGGTCTGAAACATAAGACATGCTGTACCCCACAAAATGGGAAAGTCTCTGTCAGTGTTCCTGACGGCACAAACATATGTTCATGATGAGTAATCATCTAGCATTATGGTGTGTTTTCCGTGTGTTTTGTGTTAGAGCTGAGTCACAGCCCCCTCTGACAGATAAGGCTGCTGGACTCCCGCCATGGGCAGGGGAATGTGGGCACATTCTGTCAGACTTTCCATGTGCTTCCTTCAACTCTCCCCATTGTAAAACCCTCCACACATGCTGTCTGGAAAGAAAGACCCACCGGTCCAGACTGTCAGACAAATATTTAATGGCCGCCCGACATCTGGAAGTCGTATCATGCACTTTTCAAGTTTGGTAACAGAAAACGTGACCGACAGCATGTCGGTGAACAAACTTCCCAATTAGTGCAGTTCGGCTGCTTTTAAGGCTGTATTTATTTGATTAAAAATAAAGTCTTTGTGATGTCTTCATCATCACTAATTAGTCATGTTCTAATAGACATAAATATACGTGGTATATAAGAAATAAACTTGTAAATGCTAGAATACAGCATTATAGATTATAATACAGCTTTATTACAAATTAAATCTGCCAAGTCTGGCTTTCTAGCTTAGTTCGTTTAAGATGAACTCTAAAATCAGTTAAAAAAGAACAGCCTGTCCGGGCTGGGAGAGCAAATTCAGTTCCACCAACACCACACTAGCATTAAACCTGGATGATTCATTACTCTGGCGTTTTCAGGAGGGACTTATAATGATTGTGAGTGACATGAGATCTAACTGCTTTGTGTCCCAAAGTTGAAGCCGTGACGGCCATAATGTCTTGACAAGCAGCCATGTGCCTCAGCTAGTGGCAAATTTCAGTCAGCCATCATAATAACACTTAATCATGGCATTACCCTGCAAAAGCACTTTAGGGTTTTCCAATTTCCACTCATAAAAGTGCCCATCAAGCTATTCCCCCCATAGCGTTTCTAACGCGTTAATAGTTACCAGGCCTGTATCACCATGAGTTTGTCCCTGGGCTGTTAAATACCCGTCTCTGGTCCTCAGCCATAGACAGTCTGTGTGATCTTACATACACATTCAAATATTAATTATTTAAATCAATGGGATTTCATAGAGTTATGGGATCCAGGAAACTTGTGGTGAATTAAACGGTGACACCATACTGAATACATGGCATGTGCCCTCTTTAAAGTCCTTCATTTTCACCAAGTACCCCAAAATAGTCTCACACAAATGATGAAACAATGCACAGTGGCTATCGAAAGTTTTGGGGTTTTTTAGATTTATTGGCATTTTTGCCTTTATTAGAGAGGAAAGATCAGAACTGACAGGAAGCGGTAGTGGTAGAGAGATTGTGGTATGGGATCCTTCATTAGATGGTCAAATCTGTTGAAACCAACATTTACTAACTGTTCTCCGGCGATTTTTTGGTGAAATACAGTCATTTTAATAGGAATCCACACAATCAGGAACTAAATAGTTTGAGTGAAAGGTTGCTCAAACCTTTTTTGCAATGGGTGAGAGTAAAGGCCTTTTCACGCTGAACGCAAAAACTTCCTGCAATGATGCTTTTAACTCAAAACAACAATCATTCGTGGCACGAAAAAAGCTACTTTTTTCATCCTGTGCATCGATTCCGATTGATCGATTGATTTATAAAAAACAATCAGATCAGTTGGATTTTCGCATTGGTAGCAAGCATTTTAATAGGAAAAGATGACAAAAATTTAAAAAAAAAAAATAAATAAACCTAATTCTGAAGTCTGAACAAATTTGTGTGCAAGGACGTTTAGTTATGATGCCATGATGAACAGAAATCTGCCCGGCTTGAAATCTCCATATCTATATCTCTACACTACTAAGCTTGGATACACAATTGACCTTTTTTGGTGAATTTCTGGGAATTTTAGATTAAAGATTAGTGAGCACTTGAATAAGTAGATTTACCTGAAACGCATGGCTGGCGAAGCCTAATCCCAGCTGTCTACAGACCACCATGGCCTCGATCATCCCCCAGTTTTCACTACAAATGGTTCCCCAAACCAGAGAACCGTTCTTCTCATTCAGAACCTCCACACGTCCCTCGTATGGGTTCCTTCCTCCGCTTAGACGTATCTGTAGTAAAAAGGACCAATTTGTGTTTTTCTAACTTATGTTAGAACATTAATAGAATGTGTAAGGAGGTTTTAAAGGTCCTCACCCTCTTCTGGAAACCCATGGCAGGTATATTACAGCGTACGGCAGCATCCTCCTCATGACTGCAGCCCAGAGCATCATTATTGAAGTAACAGTCAGTGAGAGATTTCTCAAATCCAGAACACTCCACCTCATTCATGTGGACCGGACCCATTCCTGAGAAAACACACATTCAGAATAAGTTAATGATGATAAATAAATTGGGCATTATGACAAAAAAAACAGGGTGTTCGTGGACGGGGAATACTGATTTGAGTTTAAATGATATTTTTCTGTCTTATATGTAGTTTCTGTTAAAAAGAATAGTACACAAACAACACAGTAAATTTTATATTAGATAAAATATTATTGATTTTTTAATAGGATACATTTTTGAAGTAACCGTGTGTGAAATGACTTGCTCAAAGGCACATTTTGGACCTAAAAAAAGGAATTCAGCTAATATACATTAAAAAGTCACATAAAACATTAGTTTCGTCAAAAAGTGTTGTTTATTTGAAGTTCTCTAATAATTGTATCAGATGACACTGCATGGGTTTTAGGAGGGTGATTCAGCAGGACTTAAGTATTTGTTTAGTCTAGAACAAGCATAGAGTTGTTGATCTTAGTCTCAACTTTTAAAAACATCAGAAAATAAAGCCTTAAAGTACCACAAAAGGACCTTTGTTTGTGAAGAACGCATTTTAATGTGAATCAAAACAGCTTGGAGACTGATTTAAAGTAGTTTTCATAGCTAAAGGCTGAAGTAAATTGGCAGCTAATTTGTATTCAGTCCTGAAAAAACCCTCTTGGAGAAAGAAAAAAGCATTGTTCTTAACTTGAAATTTACTTCTAAACGTTATTTTATGCCATAAATGACTAAATATTTTCCTTGTTGTTTACTCAACGTAGTTTCCCTGTAATTGCAACAAGTGCGCAAGTTTAAAATATCTCTAGATGTCGGTGTCATCTCTCATCAAGTTCTGCCTCTTTAATAAAGAGCAGTGATCCAGGAACGTCTGATGAATGCCAGACAGAGGCTGCAGTAGATCTTGCTGTTTTAAAACAATGTGTGTCTGATTTCTGTTTCCTGCTTAATAGGTATACATAATTTTCTTTCCAAAATGTAGATGTTAAATATATTTTTTATTAGCTATTAGTTATTAGCTATGCATTATTACTGTATATAGTTGATTGCATTTCATTAGTGTATTTTTGTTGTTGTTTACAAGCAGAGGAATGCACATGGAGAAGACCGACATGGTAACAGAAGAGAAGAAATTGTTGAATAAGGTTATTTTTTTAGTTTTCTTTGCAAACAAAAATATATTTTTTAATAGTTTTATCAAATTTGTTGAACTACCTCTCCTTGGATCGCCACCTCACCGTGGTGGAGGGGTTTGAGTGCCTGAATGATCCTAGAAGCTATGTTGTGGGTCCAAAGAAACCCATATGGTAAGGAACACAAGGAAAATTGTGGTGTTGTCCATTTGAAGCTGGGGCCCCACCCTGGAGCCAGGCCTGTATGCGAGCGCCTGGTTGCCGGGTCTTACCCCACAAGGCTAGGCTGGGTCCAGCCCGAAGAAGCGTCGTGGGGTTGCATGCAGATGCTAGATTGAATAGTTAAGCTTTGAGATCCAAGAAAAATTTCGGAAAGAATTCCAACAATAAAGTGCATTTGGATAAAAACTCATCTTAAAGCTACATTTAACAGGCCTTTGAAGTTTGGACAAAAACTTGTGTAAGTGATGTGTTTTTGTGCATTTAATTTTTGCATATGGTGAGTGTGACACACGAAACACATACGATATTATGGTCAAATTTGTTACTTTGTTACTTCACTGGTTTTCAGCGAATGCAAATAATAGTACATTTGTGACTATTAGCTTTTTGCATTTCTACAGTTTTTTTAAAGTCCACAACAAAGTTAACTTGTTAACTAGCAAATCTGTTATCAAACTCAATTTACTGTGGTATTACACAGTATATCATTTTATTATACACAATTACATTATTTTAGCTGTTTACATCTTTACAACAGAATTTTTTTTTTTACTTTTTTAAAATTTGTATTTTTTAAACTTATATATATATATATATATATATGTGTGTGTGTGTGTGTGTGTGGTTTTATATAATTATAAGCAAAACATAAAATTAAAGGAGCGTTTAATTTGTATCCGATTAATCGAAAAAATAATCGCCCAACTAACCGATTATCAAAATAATCGTTAGTTGCAGCCCTACTCCCAACCCACCAAATGACCCATCTTTTTAGAACCAATGATAACGTACTAACTAACCTTGTCCTAACTTGGCTCCAGTGAGAGCCTCTTTGGCGCTCCCAAAGCCCAGTTCTCGACACACAACGGTAGCAGCCCTCAGGTTCCAGTTATCATCGCAGATGGTTCCCCAAACTCCATTCTTCAGCACCTCCACTCTCCCTTCACCGATATTGGAACCTCCCCGCAGACGAACCAGGGGTTGCTGCAAAAACAGACATGGAAGAAATTAACAGGATGATCAGTCCAAACACCCTCAGCCTGTGTTTGTTCAGTCTCTGTATATGGACCTGATTCAGCCTTTCTGATGATTTTTTCCCAACCCTTGTTTATACACACTCACTTCAGATCTCTGGGGCCATGTTTGAATATTATGTAATCTCCTTTTCTTCGAAAAGGAAATCTGATTTAATGTACTACTTGACTGAAATGTCACTGTAACATCCAAGCCGAACGAACATGATGATCCACAGGAAAACAATAGAAGAGGAAACGTTTCTTTCCAGAAATGTAAGAGGCAGATAGATGAGGGAAAACAGACACGGCAAAAATTCCACAACCACAAATCATCTCTTAACGTTCAACATTCAGCCCTCTACAGACACTTAGAATAAAAAAAAATGGAAAACTAATTTGCATTTGTGCATTAGAACAAACAAGTAGTCTGTGAACCCAGTGCTAACCCGAAACAGCTGATGAAAGGCAGTCCAAAAAGAATTTTCCTTCATTATATCATTGCAGATGACAGTGCAGATTTTAGGAAAAACTATTTTTATTCCAGCATCCCTTCTTGCTGCTAAGCAGCACTTGTAATACAAACTTCATTTTCTGCACGTTATGTCATTATAGTGTCCATGTGTGCCATGTTCGACTAAGTTTAAGGCAACCCTTATGAAAATTGCTGTACTACAGGAAAATTGTAGTAACCATGTTTTTTTTAATGTCAACTACCATTTGTATAACACCAGTTTTACTACAAATATCATGGCTAAACTCTGGTTAGTGCAGTAAAACCATGGTTAATTTTGGTTACAATAATTTAACTACAGTAACCACTGATTTTGGTTTTATTTGTTGTTAAAACATGGTTAATTTTTTATCACGTAGTTGGGTGAACCTCATGCCAACTGGAAAACTTAAAGATTTCAAGAGTTTGTGCTTCCTCATAATCAAGGAGGATAAAGTTTAGCGTATTTGGCGTGCTGTCCGGGGGGGCGAGCCGGGAGGACGGCGGACACTGAACCCTAGAGGCTTGAACCTTAGCTAGGGCTAGAGCTCGGCGTCCGGCTTGATCCTTGCATGTCCCCCCGGAGGAAGGCGCGGGAGCAGCTAAATGGCGGAGAAGGGGTGGAGGAGGGATGCGCAAAAGGTGAGCAGCCGGATGCGAGCCCCCCAAAAAAGCTTGGTAAGAGGATACTGGACGGGTCAGCAGGTTGTAGCAAGCACTGAACATAATCAAGTAGGAAAAAATAGGTGATGGTAATGTAAAATGACAAGATTAAACTTTATTTATCCAATGCAGAGACGGTCTCTGTAGTCAAGACGACGGTAATCACTGGAAATCAGGTGTCCCCAACTAAGCAAGCCAGAGGCGACAGCGGCAAGGAACCAAAACCCCATCCATGAGAGAATGGGGGAAAAAAAACCTTGGGAGAACCAGGCTTAGTTGGGTCCATTTGTCCTCTGGCCGAACGTCCAGCACCTAATTTCCATGTGGGCGGGAATTCAGAACGTCAGCAGATGAAGGGTGGCTGTCTCTGGGGAGGCGTTAGACAAAGGTTTTTTTTTTTTTAAATAGCAGGAGAATTATGACCTCTGCGGAGGCATGGGGGAGGAGGGGTGGGGTAGCTACAGTATGGGATGGGGGACCTCTGCGGAGGTGGGGAGGGATGAAGGATAGCTTTTTTAGATAAAGTACCTCTGCAAAGGCATGAAAGGGGGGAAGCTTGAGATAGAGAATCTTTGCAAAGGTTGGAAGGAGAAAAGCCTCTGCGGAGGCAGTATGGTAGAGAGAGGTAAGGGGATGGGTTGCCTTTGCAGAGGTGGTGAACCTCCATAAAGGTGGTATTGAAAAGAGAAAGACCTCTGCGGAGGTAAGGACAGGGAAATTAGTTCCAGTCAGTAAATAAAACAGGAACTGTTGGCTAAATAATCAAAGACTAAAAGAATCAATGAACCTAAAATGGGTGAGAGGGTGCATAAAATACGTTACGAGACTGAGGAGAAGTGAAAGGTAATGCCGTGCTGGCATCATGGGAACGTGGCTTGTGTATGATCATCAGGCGGCACAGGCCGGTTTCGCGCTACCTTGCTGTTTGCCATTGATATGGCTGCTTGCGGTTGAGGAGTTGCAACGCTGTCCTTTGTTGATTTGGGGCTGAGAAAAATGACGGAAGGCCGGCGAATAATGAGGATTCTTTCGCTTGGATTGCTTTGGCGGATAGCGCGGTGAATGAGATCTAAGAGCGCGCAGGCAAGGCCTCGAATAGGAAGCCGTGGGCTCTCGTGGAGGTTTGGCAGTAGCAGGTTGTTGGAAGGCAGGCTGAGGAATCTGGTCCTTTGGAGGTGCAGGTGAGGATGTGTCTTCGGTCGTTCGATTCCGGAGAATGCGCAAAAGGCGAGGTGTGGAAGGAAAGAGAACGGGGCTATTTATAGTGGGTAGCAGGGGATTTGATTGGGCAGGAGTAATGAGGAGATTGATTAGGTGATGCAGTGCCAGCTGTGATTAATCGTCGACTTTTCTTTCGCTGATGACTCTGATTCTTAGGTTCTTATTTTGATGCTAAGTAGCGCTAGTGATTACATCTACTGAAATTGTAAGGCTACTAATGCTAATTCCACGCTACCAACCTCTGGTCTGTAAGCCTTGTGGAAGCCAATGGAGGATGAGGGGGCAAAAGCTCTTCCAGGCACGCAGCTGACCACCACGGGCAGGCCTCGTCCACATGTGTCGTTCCGCTTGGGCTCCAAGGGTTTGCCCAGCCTACAGCTGGACAGGTGGGCTTCATTTCCTGTGCAGTTCACTGAGAAACCCCAGTAGTTCTTTCTCTTGCGCATGGACAGTGATCTGTAAAACAGAGCCAAAGATAAAGATCAGTCGTGCTAC
Source organism: Enteromius trimaculatus (assembly GCA_032361065.1). Taxonomy (NCBI): domain Eukaryota; kingdom Metazoa; phylum Chordata; class Actinopteri; order Cypriniformes; family Cyprinidae; genus Enteromius; species Enteromius trimaculatus. Next base: position 5,892,692 of record JAUMHP010000059.1, read on the forward strand.
AAAAATAATTAAATTATGGCATTAAACTCGTATTTCAGATATTTAACTCTTAGGAGGATATCACAACCATTACTCAGAGGGATGTGTTATGATTACTATAGGTATAGGTACAGACATTGCCTGTAGCTTTAATGCTATGGTAACCCTAGAAAAAAAAATTACTTTTCCCATGACTCCACAGTCCAAAGAAAATCCTAGTTCAGCGAGGGTCACCAAACATCTCAACTCAAAAAAATCAGTGAAGCCTGCAGGTTTCCTTTCCTTCAGATTAGGACTTTTTTAACACTTGTTTAATGAGTACAGCATGTTCTGAGTTCTGTTAAAAATTTTTTTACATCTCAATAGCATTTTTTTTGGTTGATACGCAGATTGCGATGTAACACAATGCCATTTATAACACCATAAAATGGTTTGTCATGTTACATACCATTCTATGGTGTTATAAATGGCATTTCTCAAAGGCATGCATGAACAACATTAAAGGCCCTTGCTCAATTTAAATGGACTGACACGGAGTAAAAGTAAGGTCACATGGACCAAAAAGTGGACTATTATGAAATGTTCCAAAAAAGAAATAAACAAACATAGACTAACCTCATCTTTAAATATCACCAGGCATTACTTTCTTTAGTATTTTGCTTAGTTTAGAAATAAACCCATGAAAACATCTAAAAAACCAAACATTTTCTGAACATATCCTGAAATGTTTTTTTTTATAAACTCAAACAAAAATATAGACACTGGCTATGAACTTTTGTGCATTTTAGTCTTTTAAAGTACAAATGTGGTTAAAATACCCTAAAATGATAATTAATAGGCAGTTATACTACAAAATGTCCCTAACAGAGTAACAGTGGAAACACAATGTTCTCTGCTAGATGGGACACAGCCAAGAATTATGTTGGGAAACAATCTGGCCATGATTCACATGGGGAGGCGTTCACACACATGGAGGACTAAATAACTCTTGTTGCCTGTTCGCATGTTAACTCGAAACGTTACAAAGTTGATGTTGCTTTCGGGGAAACCCTAAAATCTTTGTGTGTGTGTCTGCTTTCTTTCTTGTCTGGTTTTTCTTTTTATTGCATCCTAATCACAAAGGCCTGAAAATGTATCTTTTTTTCCAAAGGGATCAAATTCATGTTTGACTCATGGCCGTTTATCATACAAAGCAAAGCAGTGGGGACTTATCCTTACTTGTAGACTTTGTTGTTGTAGTTCTTCTCTCTGGGGAATCCGTACATTCCGCAGACCACTCGGCTGTTCAAGGGGGTCCACTCCTCATCACAGATCTGCCTCCATTTGCCCCTTTCCTTAATCTCCACGTAGCCTTCCGTGACGGGTATGCGCTTGAGGTGGGATGAAATGGGTCTTACACGGATTTCTTCCACCCGTTCTTCAAGAGCCTAAGGAGGAGAAAAACAACAGAGCATGTTATCAGTTATTATCAGAATTCCCACAATATTCCCAGAATGGATCATTTATTTGGGTCACTTCCTCAAGCAGTGATAAATTACTTGGAAAAAGCTCTGCAGACACAGTTTTAGTGAGAAGAGTGTCTTCTATTACTCCAGGGTGGAATCTGAGGGCCAAATCGAGGAGCCAGATAATTCATGACTCACATTTGACAAGGCTGGCCAGATACAGTTTAAAAGACAAGGCTAAAATTGGAATTTGACCAAAAAACCTTGCTTCAATCTCTCTAAAAACATTCTTAACCAGTCTTGTGGTGGTCATCCTAGACTTTGAGGAGTTAATGAAGTTTCATTACATTAACGCATTAATCTGTCATCCGATCCATAAAGTTACAGGAATCTTATAGCTAGAAGGAATGTTAACCGTTATGAAATTCAAAAGCATCTTTGTTAGCTCCAAAAAAATAAAGGGCTGAGGGCTGTTTGCCATGATATCAACTGAAAGGAATGTTTTAGATGTGTAAACCCAGTAATGTTGTACTATTAATGGGGAGGTGGTTACCGGACATGTTTCAAATGACCACGGTGAACATAAGACGAAGACTGTGGCTTCTAATTTAATTTCGGCTTGTGTTGATGTAAATGTGTGTGCATACAAAAAAAAAAAAAAAAAAGAGAAAGAAAGTTGGCCAACGGGATGAAGCCAAAGGAATGTGGCGGCCTCACGTGGACCTAAATGCTGTAGACGCAGAGTGGGCAAAACGGAGTTTAATGTAAATATTACTATATAAAGGCCAGACCGACGGGCTGGGTCCAGTAGAAGTGGGCTCTCGAGTCAGACACATCACTGTTTGCTTAAGCAACGGAAGTCTGGAGGAAACCAAAGAGCTGAGTGTTGAAGCTGAGGGTTTGAGTCTGGGTCATCCAGCCAGATGTGAGGAAGAACCTACGCCTGATAGCGTGACCTCCGCCTAAAGAAACCAGACCAGACCTTCCACTGCATATTTTTAAACCAAAGAGACGCCCTGTTTGATCAATCTCAGGTTTTGCCCACATAAGAACATACTATTCAGAGGTTTATCTACTATGATGGCACAGGTACATTTGAGTTTGCTGATGGAAAATACAGTTGGAATGTTCATAAATCTTCATTTTCATATATATATATACGAAAATGCCTTGCAGGTAGTACTGGGCGGACTGACAAAAAATCTGTATCATGTACAAAAAATCTGTTTCATGCTTTACCACACCCTGACTGTGCTTTAATGCATGAAACCTCGGCAGAACCACTGCCTTTTAATCACATACTAAACAAATATATGCAGTAAAATCATTTTGTATAACATCAAAATGTACAGAAAAACAGAACGGTCAGCTGGTTGGTTTCCTTGGTTAAACCACAGCACCAACATTAATATGAATTATATGAAGGGAAGACAAAAAGAAAATACCATATCTACTTCTTTAAATTCTCCCATTAGATACTTTTTTTCTAGCACTACCCACCCCTATTCAGCATTTATTTGTCTTCTTCACCATCCCTGGCATCTGTTAACAGCCATTGGTTGATATGCAAAATTAAAGAATTAGCTGTGTGTAAGTCTTCCAATCATTAATCAGAAATGTATGCTTTTAGCAGGGATCCTCTCTTAATTCAGGACAATTTATTTTATTAGGTGTGTGCACAGACCTAAGTCAAACCAGTTTACCGCTTCAGGCTTACCACTAAGTTGCAGGTGTTGGGTCATCAAGCACCCTTTAAGGGATAAAGTATCAGTCTAACAGGGAACGTTCTCTGTACATAATACTTGAACCTACAATGTATGCCTTGTTACGTTTGAAGAATGTCTGGTCCAAGACTCGACATGCAGTGACCAACAATGAAGGCAATGTGGTAATCTTCCTGACTGATAGGATGACAAGCTCAACAGGAGCCATCAAGACTTCAAATTCAAGGTTTTGTTTTGGAGGAATTCCTAGAGACACCAAAGAAAACGGACCGTATTGAGTCACTTAACCATAAAATACTATGAAATCAAATGAAAGGTATTTTTGTTCATATAGCTCAATGCTCTGATCAGCATTAACAAACCAATGGCAAGGTATTGTGTCTAACACACAGTGAACACATATTGAAATCAATTTAAAAAAACCAAGCAACTGCGGCTAATGAGAAGTTAAATACAAATAAAATACTGAATAATGCCAGAAATCTATTAGCCATCAAGATTAAGGTCAAAGCAAATAATCATTAAAACGCTGTAAATTAGCTTTAACCACCACAACCCTTGGAGAGGAACATTTTCCACAAATTAATGGTTTTGTCTTTTTTGCTTTTCTCTAAAATGTCACTACAGCACTACTTTTGAAAGATGTTTATTGAATTGAATCAATGGTCATAATCTAAATGTGTATGCATACAACCAAAGCGACGTCATCTTTCATTTAATCACATCACCTTTGCTTTTTTTTTTGGAATGAGACCTGACAAAGAGGTCTTTGAGACTCTAAATGCTGTATGTAGCTTATATAGACTAGCACGTCTGAGACATGAACTTACAGTCATTCATCTAAGTGAGAAACCATTCCCACATTTGACTGCATTTAAGAGCGAGGGGTCCATGTTTAAGCAATGGAAACGGTAGCAGTGAGCCTGGAAGCCCCTCGTAGGCCAGACATTCCTCAGTTGCTGAGGTGCCAGCTGGGACAGAACCACCTTTTCACGTTCATGGAATCCAGATATCAAAATATTTACATGCCGTTAATGTTCCTCCTTAGGGCTTCTCGATGTGGGCGAGGGAGAAGTGACGGTGTCTGGTACAGTCACGCAGTCAAAATCTCCTCTCTCATTCATTTCCTGCCTCGTGTTTCACGTTGGTCATCCACGTGCCTGTTCTAGGGACTCGGAGTGAAAACACTTGTTGATTGTGCAGGTTTGTGCATTTGAGGAACGTTTGAGGAAACACTATAAGGAGGCAAATGATAAAATGTGAGATCCAGCTGGTATGATGATTCTTGTTGAAGCAATCTCCAAGAAAGAGGCTACATGGAAAACATCTGGATTCTCTCCACCGTTAGAAAGGAGAACATATGTAGAAGCTATCATTCCCACCCCCCAAAAAGCAGGAAGTTTCTTCAGCTCAGTGTGTCGTCCCTCTTACAGACAACTCATATTCACACCAATACGCCAAAGCCAGCCTGTCTACAACTGTCTGAGAGGAATGCCATTTTTATACATGCTTTTTGTTTCAGGGTCATCTTTGTGTCACGGCATCACTTACAAGTCCGGGTGCATGAGGGAAAAAAAGGGTGACGACAAGAAACAAAGCATGACAGAGTTAATGGTCAACTCAGTAGGGTCACAAGGGTCCAGTGAACAAGTCAGTTCAAAGCAGACGATTTAGCTTAACATGACCCCTGAACTCTCATTCCACAGAGCATCTCTGGGCATATTTATGTTCAACCTTGGAGATTCTTTCCAAAAGGCTGATCTTCCATTATTCAAAAGCGGTTCTAAACACCTTGCAGCCAAAAACACTAGTCAGAACAAGTCTCGGGTTCTTGGAGAATATATATGATTGTATATATATAGCAGCAGTATATCTATATACTTAAAAGTCAATGCAGCAAGAGATCTTGTAACCTTACAGAGTACTTGTGTGTGATATGAATACTCCATCTTCCATCAGTGGTTCAACCATAAGGTTATGAATCTACGAGAATAATTTTTGCACAGAAAGCCTTTTAACTCACTGAGGTCTCAGCCTAGATTTAGACTTAATTAAGCTGTTCTAGACTTTGACACAAGTAGCTTCTATAGGTTAAGCAATCCCTTTGCCAAAACAAAGACATTCCAAAAAAATAAAAGCCTAAGGAAAAAAACAGGTAGTCTGGTGTCAAACTCACACAGACTGGCAGCATGGTTTCAAAATGAATGTCCAAATCTGGCTATTAAAACACTTTAGAACTAGTTCTCAAAATACCTGTTTCAGTCTTAGAAAAAAAGCTTTTAAATGCATTCTAATCTCACATCTGAACTCCCCTCCCTTTACTTCTTGGTTTCCTGGTTTTAAATCTAATAGCTTTCTTTGTCTAGACATCACAAAGTATCTTGTTGGAATGTGAGAGAAAGCCAACACCTATACTCCTGTTGGAAAGTCCTGACCTTTGACTGCTTCAAGCTGCATTTAGCATCTAAGTTCACCACTGGTGCATTCTGTAGAGGCCGACACAGGCTTGGTGACTTTAGAGCACTGGTCTCAAACTCAATTCCTGGAGGACCACAGCTCTCTACAGTTTAGCTCCCACCAGCTCCAAATCACATCTGTTTGGAAATCCTGAAGACCTTGATTCGGTGAATCAGGTGCGTTTGATTAGGGTTGAAGCTAAACTGTGCAGAGCTGCCCTTCATGAACTGAGTATGAGACTATAGAGCTGGGTTTCTCAGATCTTACCCTGGAGGTCCAATGCACTGCAGAGTTCAGCTCTAACCCTGATCAAAAACACCCGAGCATGTTAATCAGTGTCTTAAGAATCATTAGAAAATCATAGGTAGGTGTGTTTTATCAGGGTTGGAGCTAAACTCTGCAGTGCATTGGACCTCCAGTGTAAGATCTGAGAAACCCTGCTATAGAGCATGCTCTGGCTGGAGGTCAATACATATTCCAGTAATGCCAAGTTCACACTGCATGATTTTAACCCCCGATTTTGACTCACTGACAGGTTTTGAGAAATCGCAGACAAATGCCCGAAATCACAGGCAAATCGGTGCTTGTTCACGCAAATGAGATCAAAGAGATCTGATAGAATCACTGACGTGTCGCCAACACCTGTGAGATTCAAAATCATGCCGTGGAATGTATTCTGACTGAAAATTACATCAGTGATTACCTACAGCCAATGAAAGAGCCCCATCCAGGGCAGCGGGATGTTGGGGGAGGAGATACGAAGGTATAGAAGGTAAATATCCTCCTCTATAATATTCTTTTCTTTTTCTTCTTTTCATTACAAATTCTTTGATTTAATTCTTCCTGTTGTAAAGTCGCTCAGTGTGAAACCCCCTGTCGCCGATCTATAATGCAGTGTGAACACAGCAGCGTCTGAATCATACCCCAGATAGTCACGCAGAATATGAAGTTGTGTTGGAAGGAAACATCTGCTGTAGACAAACATGTAAAGAAGCCATATAATCATTAGCTGATTAATTGCTGAATTGTCTTGAACTCAAACCAAGTAAAGAGTTCGCATGCTCTGAACCCTCGGTAACCACTCTGTGGACCTCCGATTGTTTCCATGTGTGGTGGCATATTCATTTGATTATACGATAAGCTGTTCTTCTGTTCCACTGAATGTTTACAAGAATACAAAACAAACAATTCACTCATTCATTTACATCTGCCGTCTGGTTCTGAGAACCTGACTTTTGCATATCTTAGTTTAGACAATAAATATGTGTCCAGCTGTGTGTGGTCAGTTATGAATATAAAAACCGTTTATGTTTCAGAGGCAGATAATATAGTGGAAAAAATGGGAAAAGGAATATAAACAGGTAAATATATCAGAAATATAACAGAAATGGTAGCGCAAGGAATTTCTGGTGGTGATGTTACAGTGCTACTGTGATTGTTAGCATGTTGCGTGGTGTTTTCTTAACAGAATGTGAATGTGAGATGCAGCCAAAGGATTTATCTTGAAAACAGACATTCATTAAAACAAGCATTTTGCGCTTTTTCTAGAGGTCTTTGAATGACTTGTCTAAACTGTTTCACAAGCCATTAAACCCAGCTAATCAAGTAGCTGCACTGCATTTATGGGCTCTGAAATTGCTAACGTTAATGTTAAACACTAAATGTTTTCAGGGTAATGTAGTGTTTCTTTGCACGTAAATAATAAGCTTATAAGATCATAGCAGCAGTAAAACCATCTGTCATCTTCTCCTACAACTTTAAAGAAGGTAATGTTTGCTGGGTGGAGCACACACTGGCTAGCTGTGCTGACACCCAGGAAAGGTAAATAAAAGCAGGCAAACAGCCATTAAAACGGTGTTGTTTATGACATTAAAAAAAGTGTTTTCCAGTTTTAGCAAAAGATAATATTTGTGGAAGCATTTTGTAATCCACCGCTCGTGACGCGCTAAGAATTCAGCACTGTTTGGCTGCCAGTTTCTGCTACTCTTTGTTATTTCTGACATCAAATTGTCCATTGATGTGAAAAAATACACAAAAAAGATGGACTCTTGCTTATAAAAACATTGGCGGTGGAAGTAAGCCTGAGGAATCCGGGTGTCTGTCTCAGTTTAGTTCAGCCTGGTGTTTGAGAATTCACTCAGACGAGCCTCACAGAGGAGCTTCTGTGTCTCAAACTTCTGGTATGTGATGCAGGGAAAAGTCACGATTACACCTACCAATAGCTAACAACTTCTCGTATTCATTCACAGGCTGTCGCCTGACCGGTGACATCATAGGAAGTTGAACCTGGCGGCTGGTATTTTTCATACCAAGATAAAACACTAAGTAAGTAAAACACTAACCCTTATTCAAATCTACTAACCAACCATATTTTTGCTTCTCACAATTAAAGAATTCACATTTAACGCTTGGGATTCCATTTGGAAATCATTCCTTCCATTAGTCAGCAATTCCCAAAGAAGGAGCAGGGGAACTTCTCAGGGACAGGAAGGATCGGGGGGGAGAGACGCACATGCATGTGGTAAAGTCATTAAATCTAGGGGTCGTGGAAATGGAAAAGCACACCATGGGCTCTTTGATTGCTCTTAAAAGTCCATCTTTAAACCAGCTTACCTTGGTTGCCATAGAACCATGGCAAATATACAAATATCAGTTAATTCCGGCACAGCGCTTTGCATCAAAGGCCATAGGGGTGTGTGGACAGCTGGCATGCCATAAAATGAGAATTGAACGCTAATAAGCTATTCTAGAGCAGCAAACTCAGAGAGGAATGTGTGATCTGTGGTAACAGACCTTCACTTCCTTTTATCCAAGCGATAAAGTCACTGGGAATGCTCACCAAAAGAAAGAAAAAAAAAGCAGAACCGCCACTCCGAACTGAATTTCCGGATATGACAAAGATATGTGGGCACTGGTGTAAGACAAAATGCTTTTCTGGGTAGGATTCTTGGTTCTTCTGATGGAAAACAATGTGGTTTTGATGATACGGTGCAGTTTTCGGGAGTGCACTGTCATTCGTTAAACCCTGGAAGGTTTTTCAAAGGCATATAAACCCAATTATCACCAGCAGAGCCTTGGGCTGGGTTTAGCAGCTCTTCATTCACATCTGCGCTGCATTTCAGTAAATCCCAAGTAACTAAGCACAGTCATACTCAGTTAGGTTAATAAACTGATGTTAAATTACGTGAACCTAGAGTTGACGTACCTCGACGTTGTTATTCATGGTATTGATGAACCTGTGGCCGGGGATGCGCTTCTGATTGCAAATCACCCCAACGTCCTCACTGTGTCTGCAGTCTGACACCCCTAAGCCATTTGAGGGGCATTCGGCTAAAGATTTCTCTCTTCCTGTGCAATGGACATTGTCCAGCCAAATGCGTCCTGTGAACAAAGAACAGGTTTTGTCAATCCCTAGCAGATGTTGTGTTTTGGATTAGTGTTGTCAAAAGACACGGTACGTCAGTACTAAGAAAATGTAAACGTCACGGTACCAGTATTTTTTAAGCAACGTTACCGGTGGTAACGTTACCGCGTACCCGGTTCTTGATGCGCACGCCCTCATGATTTCCGCGATGCAGAAACGCGGACGGTATCCAGTTTAAAAACGGAATGTAGCCTTCAGTTTGCTATATGAACTTGTATCTGTAAATACTAAGTGGCAAAAGTCGATTTAAACATGAATCCTGTATGTTCTGTGCGTCTCTGTGTTAACGAATAAATGGCAGAGACGCGCGGTTTGTTTACTACAAGCGCGTGACGCTCGCGGTGATTTCAGCTTCTGCGTCTCAATGAGGACATGATTACATTAACAACATCTCCAGAACTGCTCCGAGAGTCACTTCACTTGCAGTTTACCGTTTCACTTGAGTAAACCAGCATATACAGAAATGTAAAGGTAATCAAGGGCAAACCGTCAAAATAAAAGTTCGGTTTAGATATTGTGAATAATGTATGTGCTACTACTACCACCACTAATGTTTAAAATAAATGAATACAAGTTTATTTTTTTAGAAATAATCACACAATAGTTATTTTTAATTTTAATAGTAAAATTACCAAAAAATAAAATGTTTAAATTTCATTCATTAAAAGACAAATTTAAAAAATTTCATACTTTTATTATTTGTGGAAAAACTTGAAACACTAGTTAACATAAGTAAAGAATGGCATTGATTTTTGTACATTTATTTTAGTTTGACTTCATTAATAAAAAAAATGTGTGTTTTTTAATGCTTTTGTGTTTTGCTTTGGTACCAAAATTGGTACAGAGATCAGTGAATTTTCACTGATATTGGTACCAAATACCAAATTTTGGATGCTGTGTTGGTGTCACTACAAGGATACTTAATTTGATCAAAGGAACAGTTCAACTCATTACAAATTTACTCTGTTACTCTCCCTTATCTATTTCAAAATCTGTATGAAGGTGAGTTTTTAAAGCATATTCTCATAAAAGAATCATTAGAGATGTTCTCAAAACTTGTGTGCTAATGTCAGACTAAAATAATTCACTTAATATCTTGACATTTGCCCCTCATGAATGAATTGTTGCTGATCAAATGGACCGATTGGGTTCTCAAGATCATCTCGCTTACTGACTAAAAAAAGATATGTTTATGATACATTTTGAAGCTTGTAGGTCCCAGCGTCTATTCAATCTTTAAAATTTCTCAAAGATGTGATGGATCTTTGAAGTGAATGAAGAAAGAAAGTTTTGTTATTTGGGTGAATTATTCCTGCTTCCAAAAAAATGCCTTGGTAAACCAGATTAAACCACTCTAGTCTGGCTAGATTTTGTTAACTTCGATGTAAAGTTATCAGACATAATCCCTTCCAGAATTTCCTTTCATAAGCATTATATGCTACTTATCATTTTTGCTTACTCGGTGGAAAGTGGATTAAGAGTGGAAGACCAGTGGTTACTTTTCCCATAGGGCTCAATCACAGCCCACCCACTGATTTACAATCTCTGGACAGATTTATTGAGACAAATCATCATGTTTCTATGGTAAAGAGACAGAGAGATGACCTTACGTCTGCTCTTGACTTTAAATCTTGTTTCCATATTTTTTAGTTTTGAACTGTTTTCAATTACCGCTAATGACTAAAACATGATGGATTAGCGATAAAATCCAAGAATATATGCACATGGATCTTTCAATGGAACAGAAGCTTATAACACACCAACAGAATCCCTCCTTACCTTCTCCTTGACCAAACTTTGCAGATGGGGACCAAGCCACGGCGCCCAGGAAGCCAAGCTCCCTGCACGCAACATGAGCAGCTTCCATTGAGAAGTCATCGTCACAGATAGTCCCCCATTCGTTGTTGTAGAAGACCTCCAGACGACCCTCGTAATGCTTGCGTTTATTACCCGCAAGGCGGAGTTGAATCTTGGGCTGCTGGGATTCAGACTGGGCTTGAACCAAAGCCAAGAGACTAAAGATGCACAACGCAGAAGAGACCACCATGGCTAAACTTTCACCTGCAAGTGAATCAAAATTCTTTAAGAATAAGGCATTTGAGGTCTTCAAAAGAGTTCAAGGGCTTTTCTTCACTAATAAAGAGCATGTGTATGACCATTGTGAACTCTTGTCTTTCAATATTAGCCCCGCCCTCACCATTTCTCAACTCCTTGGGCTATAGCAGAGAGATGACTGGGGTGTTAACTTTTTCCATCACTCAACTCAAACTGTCCATTAGAGGAACAAGACCTGCAAATTATTGACACTGATGATACTGGCATTAATGTCTCTCAAAGGCATGCATGTCTACTGCATGAAAACTTCTATCTAATAACGCTGCATAAAAACCAGAGCTCAGCATTTACACAAGAACTATCAATGAATGGCAGCCAAATGGCTTCCAGGAAGTCCGAGTTTATAGAAACTTCAGCACTTATCACATAACAACCCCGCTATTCATACACATCTAACTGCCAAAACCACAAAATGGACATTTTTCCAAACAGTTTAGATGCATGTTTTCTTCGCATGCACACCCATGGGGGGTGAGATGTCATTCGCACATTACAATATCAATGTTTGTTGCTAAATTAATGTTCAGAACACTCTTCCAGGTACTCATAAGTTAACAGAATATCCCATATCCTGACTGAGAAAATCCCTTTCTCTGAGGGATCCTGTTCCAAATCACTAAAAGCTGCCTTGTCAGTGAGCCACTGCAATAACTGAATGAGATTTGAACATTATGTCATAATCACTGTCCCAAAACTGCAAGCTCAGTCCTGCAGAGCAAGCTTCGTTTAATTTGGTAGTTTGAAAATGTCCTTAGATTTATTTCCTGTGTGTATATAATTGTTTTCTCATTCATTCACTACAGATTCATTGTCTTATCTGATGCAATTAATTTTATTCAGAGACATAAGTAGTTGACAAATAAAATTGGTGTGACATAGCAAAAATGTAAAAACACACAAATAACATGAGAAAAAAAAACATATCTTTGTAGAGTTACAATTATCATGTGATATCAATCATTTGTGGCTCTCAAATTAAATCAAATTATGAGATAACAAGCATCAAAGTGTGATTTCAACCATTAATTTCAGTATGACTTCAGTCTTATAATACTATACATGCTTATAAGATATCAAGGTTACCCCTTCACAGAATGTACTTTAGGCTACTTTATTAATAATTACTTTAATTAAGAAAACAGTATACCCAAAACTGACTTTTGCTGGGATTTCACAGCCAAGGTTACATAGCAACACAGTGATAATAATGATATGCAATGGATTACAAGTAAGTCATGTCTAAAATATAGCTGGCTATCTTCAAATTTTGGAATAAGTAGGCTAGTTAATACAATAAAATTGTAATTCCCACATGTATTTTTCAATGTATGTATATCTTGTGATACATAAGTATAAGTACCTGAATCAAATACTTTTTTTCTACAAAGTATTTCCAAACCAAAGAATTTTTACGGACAAGACAGTACCTTTTTAAAAGAGTTTTCTTTCAATGTGTACAGCAGTTTATATCGGCTATGTTAAATATCATATTAGAGACACTCAACAGAACTTTAATGTCAGCATTCCAAGACAAATATTCTATATACTATACGCGTTTTACAACACAATTCGGTTTAAAAAATAAATTATAATGCACAACATAGCATGCAATTCTGATTGGCGCCGTAAACGTACCTCAGAAATCGTTGCTCCTGTGAAGTATCAGTGTTTTCCAAGTTCCTCCCGCAGCTGGATGCAGCAGCGCTGATTCTCTCTCTATCCTGCAACACTTTTAAACGAGTTTCACCGCCTCCCCCCAGTGTAGCAATCTGAAACCAGCCATCACTACCACATTATGAAAGTTACAGACGCCCCATGTGTCTGCTGCACATGACTGACGTCATGCTAGGGATGTCCTGAAGCCCGCGTGCGGATTCACATGCAGAAGCAATGCTTACTTTTCCATGGTTACTGGAAACAGACAGTCAGAGGAACAGATACTCACACTAAGTAGAATCAGACAGACCATCGACATTTGAACTGGACGTTTATTATTTTATTCATTAGTTTAGCAGATGTTCGGTCGAGCTCATACACAAATAAATAGCTCATACAGAAAATAAAAGAGATGGACGCCAAATCTAAGCAGTGTTTATTTAACCCCATATGTGTAACAGCAAAACCGCCCCCAACAGAGAAAAGCTCGTCTATCTGTTACATTAACACCTGTACTTCATCATTTATTCGTGAATTTCTGTTACACATGTGACTAAGGGTCTCTGTGTTCAGGTTTACAGGGAACTGAGAGCCAGTCTAAGCAGCAGGACCCCCAGCAGCAGGACGGGGCTGGAGCTCAGGCTCATTGCGGTGTTGTGGTGCTCCCCGTGGCTGTGGGACCGGTGAGGGCCGTTACAGTCGTCATTGAAGCAGCATTCCAGCTTCATCTCCCCGTTGCTCATGTGAGACTTGTCACAGAAGGACTTGTAAGCGCATGACTTCATCACGGAGTCTGTGGTGAGGAACACACATGGTGGAATGAGAGGGGCACTACAAATCAACACTTACAAAAACATCTGCTCAGGCCAAACATTGCTGAAGGATGCGTCAAGTAATCCACGTTTGGTCTGCACATTTTGTTGAGCCCTGCGAAAGCAGGGTTGTGCAACAGTGATGATCGGGGCTACTGTAGTTGTCACAAGAGTTGTTTCTCATTATTTGCAGGTTTTCAGGCGAGAAAATGCACGAATGATTGTTTTGCTTTGCGTAGGGGTTTCAAACACAGTCCTAAATAAGCTAAATTTATTATAAATTCAGTCTTCCAAATTAAATGTTTACATATAGCCATGTTATTCATACTGTAAACCCTTATGAAAAATACCATGGAGTGACCATGGATATATATATATATATATATATATATATGTGTGTGTGTGTGTGTGTGTGGACTAACATTTGTATAACTACAGTAAAACCATTGGTTAATTTGTGGCCACTGGTTTAACTGTATAGCAAAAACGATATAGTTAAACTATATAGTTAACTATATATAATGTGATGTATTACATGATAGAAAAGTATTATTAAATACAAAACAGAAATGTACCTATAACATTTATAATTTTTTATGATAGGTAATATTTATTAGTGAAACCTATAGGCCTATTTTTTAAAATCTAATAAAAATTTGTTTTGTAAAAATGGCAATATGTTGCAGTAAAAATGTATTACACATCAGTGAATTGCTGATTCTTAGAAACTATACAAGTTTATCTAACAAACCTTTATTGTTGTTTAAAGCCTGCAATTAAAGTATTTAATGCTTTACTGTTTCATTTTGAAAACTTACTTTGTATAGTGTATTTGCGTCATAAACAATATTCTGCAATAACATTTAACTTTATTTGCAACCAAGTCTTTAAGTTGTGTGTCTTCCTTAAAAAAAAAAAAAAGTAAAAAATAAACACACTGGAGTAAAACATGTGACAACTAGCCCCGGTCTCCCTTACTATATGAAACTGAAACACAGCAGACATAGGGCCTACTGAATAAACTGTATCTAAAAAAGTTATCCAGGTGTGATGTCCCCCCCAAGTGGTCAACATGCGAACTGCAGTTTGATCACTGTGGTGTGCGTGCGTGTGCGTGTGCATGTACTCACTGGGTCCTGTGATGGTAGAGCAGGCATCTGAGTGAGCGGGACACACAGTCGAGCCCTGCCGGAAACACTCGTCCGGGTTAGTTGCTACACAGGTGTAACACTTCAACCCCTCACCTTCACACATCGGACAAGACAACACAGCTGATCTGAGATTAAACCCATTCAAACTTCATACAGATGCTATTAAGAATTTCACAAGGATAGTAGGAAAATAAAAACACTACTTTATAAGAATTATTGTTGCTGAAATGCAAAATGTATATAAAATGAGATTCTATTTACATATTTATTAAACAACAACAACAGCAGTAATATTTCTACAGTAATAAATACAGTAGTGTTTCATTAAGATGTTGATTTTTGCACAACACTTTATTTTACAGTGTACTTATTATAGCAATAACTGTAAATTATGCATAGTTACGTCGAATAACCCCAAAAGGTCAGCCGAGTAATTGCATTCAAAACAAAAACATTTGTTTACATAATATATGTGTGTGTACTGTGTATATTTATTATTATGTATTATATAAAGACACACACAATATACAATATATATATATATATATATATATATATATATATTTATTTATTTATTTTTTTTTTTTTGAAAACATTTACATGTATATATGCTTATAAAATCATATTATTAATATAAATATATTTAATAAACATAAAATGTTTCTAAATATATACTTGTGTTGTATACATAATAAATATACATAGTACAAACTTATATATTATGTTAACACAAACTTTTATTTTGGATGGGATTAATTATGATTAATCATTTGACATCACTGATAATTATACTGTAACAAGGACACCTTTAAGTAAAGGGTTACACTTTATTTTAAAAGGTTTTTGTTACATTTAATTTTTGAGTAATATTAATTAACAATAATTAATTGTACTTACTATATGGTTAGCGTTAGGGTTTGATTTATGGTTACTCGCATGTAATTATGTATAATTAATTGTAAAAGCACATGTAACGTGTGTAAAAAAAAAAAAAAAAAAAAGTGTTACCAAATAAAGTATAACTTAAAAAACTCATTTACAGGAGTATTAAAACTTGATGTAACGGCAGCTTTAAATTAATAACCATAAAGTGATATGAAATTTGAATAATGTGTATCTGGATCAATTTGGTAGTAAATACTCACTGTGTAGCACAGCGGCGAACAGGACCAGCGTGGCCAGGACAGTCTTCATGTTGAGGAGGTTGTATCAGAAAAGTGCTGGGACAGTGTAGAAGTCTTAACTACAAAACACCTCAGCACCTCTCCATAATCCCACAGTGAGCATCCATCACATGAGCATTACACCGGCTTAACACACACTACATATCTGCACAAGCAAACCAGGGGAGATGGAGGATGAAGGGGGTTGCATCAGTTAAGAAAGGGGAAATGATCTATGATCTGAATATAGTTTTAATGCAGATTTTAGTTTCAAATGTAGTCAAATGAATTCTACTTATTAGCCACAGAATGGCTACTTTCAAAAAACATTTTTTTTTTTTTTTTAATCTGTGTGCAGTATATTTTCATATTTTGTGTACGTTCAGTGTATAAACACTGTTTTGATTGAATTGACTGGAGTACATCTGTCCTCAACATGAAGACAATCTCTCCTTATGTTATGAATGCACATATTAATATCCAGTCTACCCTGTCACCAGATATCCCTCTTAAGAAGAGATTAGCTCCTGTGTGCTACACACTCACAACGGGAGAATCATTTCTGTAAACCGGCACTACTGCCACATGCATCTTTTTGTTGCAATATTTGGTGGCAATTTCTCATTAGTTAACTTTAAGTAATACATTTGTTGCAGTATTTATTCATCTTTGTTAAATCGCTGTCCAAAAAAGAAAGAGAGATTTGTTTACACAATGTTTGTGTACTGCGTATATTTATATGTATAAATACATACACATATGTATGTATACAAGAAAAATATGTAATGTATATTTTTGCATATGCATAATGTAAATATGTATAATAAAAATGTCAAACGATTAATCGCTTGCAAAATAAGTTCTTGTTTACATTATATATGTGTGTACTGTGTATATTATGTATATATAAATACACACATTATACATGAAAATATTTGGATGTTTATACATCATTGATATTATATAGAAATATATAAACGTATATTTAATATATACATTTTCCTAAATATATACATGCATGTGTTTGTATTTATACAGTATATACATAAAATTATACACACATATTATGTAAACTATAACTTTTATTATGAATGTTATTAATTGACATCACTAACACACACACAAAAGCATATATTATTTAAAAACACAAACTTTTATTTTGGATGCAATTAATCACGATTAATTGATAATAATTTGATAGTTCGTGTTCATCTCAGGTCTATTAAAAACATTTTTACTTTTAATAATGCATAGCAAAATATTGAACTTAAATTAACAAATGCTTTAGAATGAATTTAGTGAATTCTGTGAAACGGAAGTGTTGTTATAACCAATATCAATATAAAAAAATTCAAAACCAGTGTCATCAAGCGATTTTTTTGAATTTTTATTCAGGGAATGCATTTATGCACAAAATATATATTAGTCAACGGGATTTCTGTGCAACTCTCACTTTCTCTTCCACTTTACAAACATTAATAACACAATAAAAGAACATCTTCTCATAAAAATATACATAGGTCAGTGAGTACTGTAAAACAACAACATGACAATTTACAGACTCGACTTCTCCACACGTCCCGGTAATGTTTGGCACATGGATAGCGGTTTCATTTGGCAGTTGGTTATTCTGAGCTGAAATATTGCATAAGATAGCACAAAGCAACTGTGGGTAAAAAAAAAAAGAAGCAACAGCCAATAGAAAGCATCACTTCAGAGTTAGGCACATACTTTTAACAAGATTGTCAATTCTTCAAACGACTTCATTGAACGTTTTGAAAATGATTCTGTCTTTATAAACTCGTGATGACCTCTGTACTTCATGCGGACTCTGAAACCAAAGTCATTCAAAGTAATTCATTACTAAAAGAAAGTTCAAGTGCTTTCAGTTAGGTTTGCGTTTGTGCTGTCAAAATTTTGCGAGCAGGCATTCAATTGGATGATGATGACCTCACGGCTAGAAATAAGTCACCCGTCAGAACATCTCCTAACACCAGAGCTCACTTAACATGACAGGTGATGATAATTTGGCACCTAAACACACAGACAGTAAGAAAACAATAGATGGAGCTACAACCGTTTACGAACTCTTTTCAACGCAAGCTTTGAATATGCTAAAAGCTACTCTGTGAAATAATATTCCAAGTTCAGTACGAGTTAAACTCGACAGCATTCGTGGCAGAACGTTGACTACCACAAAATGTCATTTTGACTCATCCCTGCTTTTCATTCAAAGCAAGCCAGAAAATGGGGCTCTTACAATTAAAGTGAATCGGATTTAACTTATAATTTCATAAAAAGCACTTTACATTTTTCATATTATTTGAGCTGTAAAGCTAATTAAATCCTCGTTTTTACAGTTTTAGTGTTTAAAGCTTTGCGTTTTAAGTAGTACAGTATTTAGTCATTTTATTCAACTTTACACAAGTTTGCAAGCAATTCTTCGCACTAAAATAATTTTAACATGCATACTGCATACGTCCTTTGGCTATACTGTTAAAGTAGTGAATGTTATGTTTATAATTTATGTTCATTCCATTGTACAGTACGTGCTTTACTGTAACTCAGATTTGTGTTTTTTCTTTGTACGGACACATTTTCATGGTAATCAACATTATACCACCAGTGCTGTCAACTCAGAACATTGATATCAGAACCTCTAATATATAACCAAATAATTACACAGGCTACAGTACTTTCCAAAGCAAGTAAGCTGTAAATAATATGATTTGCTCCCTCTGTTACAAATAGCAGCAGTGCGATCATGTAAACTACGAACAAGGCCAATGACCCTCATCCCGTGTCTTTTTATGAAACCTGGACACACTCCCAGAGGCTCTCCCAAACGCTCATACACACAGCTGCCATAACAGCCAGCAGAAATGAGATCAGAATCAGATATGTGGGTGGTATGTCCCGCCCTCTTCAAGAAACATTACACCACCATATATAGGTGCAAGTCCAGCATCAGCACTTTATTCATCTGTAAAAACATTTGATTCTTCAGCTCATATCTTGTTTCTTCCAGACCCATGGGAAAATGGAAAAAGGGGGAAAAAAAATGCAATGGGAGATCCAGAGGCGTTCTTGGTCAGGGTGGGTTTGGGTCAGACAGGATAATGTAAGCAGAGTCGCCTTCCTCTTAGTCCGTGGTGCCCAATTTTGCAATGAGCTCATCGCAAATCTTAGTAAGCTCTTCGATCTCTTGATTCTGGAAATAATAAGGTGGATTTAATGTGAGGGAAAAAAATCTGGATGTGATGTTACAGCTTGTGGGATACAGCGTGAGAGTCTACCTTCTGTTCGAGCGCCCGCTCCAGGGACTCTGCCTTCATCTGCTCTTTTCTCAGGCTGGCGTTCAGCGCCACGCCTTCTGCGTTGGCCTTAGATCGCACTTGAGCGATTTCCTCATTCGCTCTGGAAAAACACACGCAGGTCAGAGATCAGTCAGTAAGAGTGAAATGCATTAGGTACTGATGTATATCGCTCTTACTTGTCAAGTTTCTCCTCCGCGTGGATTTTGAGGGTTTGATAACGTTGTTCCTCCTGTCTCACGCGCGTGAGGTAATCCTGAGCGCACTTCTTCAGCACTTCCTCGTTCTGACACGAGACCGGCAGAATCATTAGTGTCAGCATTTTTAGACTTTAAAGGGTTCGAATCCCAAAATGAACATTTTGTCGTTAATCACATGTCCTCATGTCGTTCCAAACCCTTAAAAGATTTGTTCGTCTTCGGAACACAATTTAAGACATTTTAGTAAAAAACCAGGAGGCTTGTGACTGTTCCATTGACTGCCATGTACATAACACTCTCAAGGTGCAGAAAAGTATACAAGAGTAGTTCATGTGCCGTCTGTGGTTCAACCGTATCGTTATGAAGCGATGAGAATACTGTTTGTATGGAAAGAAAACAAAAATAACAACAAATTCATCACCTTGGCATCATTTCGGAGAGTACTGCTGCATGTAAACAGCGTATGCTGTTCTGTGTCAGCTGCGCCACACGGATGGTTTGCTCAAATCAAAACGTAAATAAACACAGAACACTGCTGACACAGAAGAGCGCACTCTCCAAAATGGCGCTACAGTGATGTTACAGCGCCGAATTTGTTGAAAAAGTGGTTATTTTTGTTTCTTTCTGTAAAAAAAAGCATACTTTTAGCTTCATAATGTTATGATTGAACCACTGAGTATTCTGATGATGTCTTTCATGCTTTTCTGCACCTTTACACTCGTAATTGTTTGGCAGTCAATGGGAAAGTCACAAGCCTCCCGGTTTTAATCAGAAATATCTTAAATTAGCTCTGAGGATGAACCAAGCTTTTACGGTTCATGAGCGAAAGTGATTAATGACAAAGTTTTAACTTTAGGGTGGAGCAACCCTTTAAAGTAGATATCTTACCTTTTTATAGCCCTCAAGAACGGTCTTCATGTTTTCGTAGCGTCTGAACAGGTCGGAAAGCGAGCGCTCCACTGAGTTAAGGTCTGCGAGGGCCTGATCTCTCTCCAGGGTTAACTGGTGGACGCTTTTCTGAGATCCAATGTTCTTTCGCTGCTCATCTTCTGTATTCGGGAAAAAAGCCAGCCATAAAACATTTAACCTTTAAAATATACACTCCGAATTGTATTAAAACAGCTCTGAGAGATAGACCACTCACCTATCATTTGAGCTACAGTCTTCTCGTATTCATCCACTATTTTCCTATAGTAAGATCAGTAAGTAATGTTAGTAAAAATGTTTAATTGTTGACACTACCAGTACTGTGTGGGCACAAAACCATCCCTAGTGCATTCTGGGAAGGATTCTAAATGTGTATGTACCTCATTTCAACAACCTCCAGTCTACTCTCTTCGTATTTCCTCTTCCACTCATTGGCTTCGATCTCTTTGGAAATTATCTACAGGTACAAAAACACAACTTTATAAACAGTCCATCTGCCTACATGTACATTGTAACGTATTTTTTACACAAGGCAGATGTTTGTTACCTCTTCTCTGATCAGTGTGAGCACTGCTGCTTTATCTATCTCACTGAGAGGGATTGAATCCAGCGCTGGACTCGTCTTCACTATGGTCTCACTGTCTGAGGAGCTCAGAGTCTGACTCTTACACAAACTATCACTCTGCAGAAAAAAGATTTCATTTTCAAAGACATTTATTATACTTTATGTTATAAATAGTACATGCTTGGCATGCATAATGCCAAATTTTTTGCTAAGGTGAAACAATGACTACATTCTTTCCTCTGACCCAGTTATTAGCTTGCCCTTGGGCAGATTAAGGCCTGTGGACATCATAATCCTCTTAATGGGTTTATAATTATGAATCCCTGTCAGGCAGATAAATGGCACCTCTGCTAGAAATTCATGTGTTGAAGGTAGTCATATATAACGTTAAAGGAATGACTTGAATTGTGTGACATATCTAACAGACACTAACAAACCAGAACTTACAGGAGAGGAAAGGTCCTTCTCGTCAAAGTGGTCTGTTATGCCCACTGGCAGATCTGATTGAAAAGAAAGGAAGATTATTACTGGCTTGAACCATTACTTTTGTTTTTAGAAATAGTCTTGTTGTTGCTGCTTGGCAATTAGATTTCTGAAATGATTGAACAGTTTATAACAGTCTCTTTATGGCTTAAAAATTAAGATAATATAAAAAATAATTCATAAAGTAGCCAATAGAGGGCAGCACGGGCTCTAGTAATGGACACTTAAATTCAGCTTAAACGCGCTATGTTGTGTTCAGTTCTTTTGCGTTTATCTACATATTTACACACTAAGAATTAAAAATAAATGACATATCTATGTCTTTATGCTGAAATCCTCATTCAGGTATTATGTGCAGACAACATTAAAAAGTTTTCGCAACGAATTAGTCAAGTATTTCTTGGTAAAACAGTATTCAGCGGCATCCCATGAAGGGCGGGACTTCAATGCATCCACTTTGATTTGATTGGATCGTGTAAAGGCTATGCTATGATCCTATTGGTTACTATTTGCTTCCCTCTCACGCAGCCTTTGCGGTAGCAGCAAAGTAAAAATGTTTTTAAAAAGTACTAGTTTGTGAAGCTGATAAATGTACATTTCTATAAAATATTATGACAACAAACATTTTTTTGTTGAGAATAATATGTTTTTGATTTCACATCATCTTTAAACAAGGTAACCATGACCATTCAACATCTGTGACACTTCTTTATCAGCTGCTCATCATCTTCATCACCTGCAAGTGACAAAGAACACAATCTAACCTATTTGCTCTCTGGTTGCTCTTATTTAAAATGTAATTGGAATAACAGGACTGTCTGTTTACTGGGCAGATTAATATGCCGAAAGAACAGAGAGCTCTTCTTTTTTTCTGAAGGAGAGAAAGAAGCAAGCAGAACAAGTAAGTCTGTTTCCCATTCATAAGACTTCAGTGTCTGCATAATGCCCCTAAACGGTCCGATCTAACAAAGTAGTGCTTGTTAAAGCTCATTAGTGACACATTCCCCCAGTCTCTAATGATTATTGATTTATTATCTGAGAATAAGCACCGCTACAATGGAGTAGACTGAGCAGTCCCTCACCATCTGCAGTCTTGGTAGAGCTGGTAGTTTTGGTGCAGTCTGAAAACTCGTCCGGCCCGTCCTTCTGGCCCATGACAGTGGAGGCTAACTTTTCCTCATCCGTAGCGTGATGGACCCGGTCGGGCAGTTTAGACGCTGGATCTTCCTGCTCATCATTCTCCTGCAGATAACAATGTTATACACTTGATTTATAATGTTTATGCTTCACAGATTTTGCACTGATGGTAAAGACATTTTGTTTCTGCGTACAAAATAGTACTGCAGTTCAGCGGTGAACGGGCCAAATATTTGAACAGTCTAAAAGATTTGCCATAGCCCCTCAGACTCTGTTCTTCTCAGAGTCTTACATTCGCAGGGACAAAAGCACAGGCGGATGTGGTGACCTGCTTTGGGAACTGCATGCATTCTGATTCAGTTCGTGTTGTGCATAAACACACAGACGACAATGATGCACACTACTGTCCTAGTTAAGAGGGGGGCAATAGTGATACTGTATTCAAAGAGGAGGGTTTTGTTCAGAGAGGGATACTGGGAGAGGAAGAGAGACAAGAATGAGGGAGGGAGTGAGGGAACAAAGAAAAAGATGTTTGCTGAGTCACTGCAGACAAATCTAGAGGCTTTGTTTATAATATAAATACAGTTATGTACATACCCACAAACACACACACACACAGATATACATGCAAACACACAACAAAAGGCATACAATTTGCAATTTGTCGAACAGTGTTGAAATGGTACCTGATTGCAGACATCCAGGACTAAGGACTGATTCTCATACTTCTTTACTTTACATGAGTTCCTGGAGAAAAGAATATTGACAAAATCAGATTATGTACCCAAAAACAACTTTTAGCAAGAACTTCCCTCCCTGGATGGTTATTCCACCCCAAAATGAAAGTTTTGTCATTTATCATTTACCTTCATGTCGTTTCAAACCCGTAAAAGATTTGTTCATCTTCGGAACATGATTTAAGATATTTTAGATGGAAAATATTGTACACTTGTGTTGCTGCTGACACAGAAGAGCGTACTCTATTTATGTGCAGCGATACATAAAATGACGCTACGGTGCTGAATTTGTTGAATAAAGTAATTTTTTTTTTTTAATATTCTTCATAATGTTACGGTTGAACCACTGATGGCAGATGGAGTAGTCTGACAGTCTTTCATACTCTTCTTGACCTTGACAGTGTTATTTACTTGGCAGTCAGTAGGACAGTCATGAGATTCCCAGTTTTCATCCAAAATAATTTAAATTGAACAAAGCTTTTACAGGGTTGGAACAACATGGGGGTAAGTAATTAATGACAAAATGTTCATTTTGGGGTGGAGTAACTCTATTGTATTTAAAATGTAATCAAATGATTAATCATGACTAATTGCATCCAAAATAAAACATAATATATGTATGTGTTCTGTGTAGATTTATTATGTATAAATATGCATGTGTATATTTCAGAAAAAAACTATATGTTTATATATTAAATATATTTATTAATTTATAATATCAACTATATGAATATAGACATGTAAGCACATATTATATTTTTTAAATATATACTGTGCGTTTATATATATATATATATATATACATGATAAATATATAGAACTTATATTATGCAAACAAAAACTTAGTTTGGATGCAATTAATTGTGATTAATAATTTGACAGCTCTAATTTATATTGATGTGACTGATTGGACAACATTAGGTCATATTTTGTTCTCATTTAGAATATTTGACCAATGTTCTTATTTTTTACCATTTTAGAGTGAATTTTTAAAAACAAAGAAAAAAATAACAGCTTGAGGATTTGTATTTTCTCTTTCTGTACATATATTAATTATTTGTTTTTTATTAGGATCAGTCCGAATATTTTTTATAATTTAATTAAAAATAATATTTTAATAAAATTATATACACTAATATCAGATAAAAACTAAGCAACAATGTTAAGATCACATGACCAAATAATACTCAATATAGAACCCAATATTACCAATATGATACTTTTTCTTTTTAGTTTGCAATATAAATAAATAATGGGTGATAAATATGCTTGCAAATATGGTCGTTATAAATTGCAGTTATACAATGGCATTGAACCAAAAATGTTAGATTTTGAAAAATTGTTGTATTAGCCAAAAATAACATTTATATAGCATTATATTTTAAGTAAGCTTTACAAACTTTGCAGCATTACCATGGCTAACCTGTCTGGTATAGGCATCTATTGAAAAACTCACTGGTTAACCGCTTGGAAATAGCAATAGAAAAAACTGTTTAAATAAGAACTGAGAACACATATTCACAATCTAAAAATTGATGTGTGCCTTACAACACTGTTCATCTGTATATCGGCCACCATTAGAGAGTCAGATGTGAAAATCACTACAAAATGCCCGTGGAGTAATCAATTCTGCCAGACAGTTAGAATACAATCAAATAAATAAGTAGACCTTCTGCCCTAGTTTGTTTGGAGGACTGATTCTGTACATGATTTGGAGCCAGAGGGCAGTTCAGCCTTCCACAGAGCTCGTGACATGCAATGGGACAGAAGAGATAACTGTACAGGAAAGGAGGGCAGGAGAGGATACTTACAATAGAAAACAGAGAAACCGCACTTGCTCAGTGGTCCTGAGGACAGTGTGACAGAGGAAGGGACAGGGGAGGGAAGAAGCACACACAGAGAGGAGGGGATGTGGAGAGGGGACATGCCGTAAGACATTAGAGGGCAAGATTGAAGCATGAAGAAAACATGTAGGAGTGATTTTAAGCTTCCTGACTTTCACAAACAAACAGGAGCTAGTTTGTTAGTTTGAGGGGATGCCACAGTTTAGTGGAAAGTGGGAATTGTATACACTGGGACAGTGTAAACAAGCCAACCGTAAACTTTACGACTTTAAACTACCTATGAAAAACGACTGTGCCGCATGATGCATGACGATTAGACAACAACTGAGATGTTGAAAAGAAAAAGAAACAGTAAAAAACAGAAAAGGTGTGACTGATAATGTTTAAGTAGATGAAAAGTGCACAACATCTAGATCCATTTCTAGCATTATCTGCCACTCACGTGATGATCCTGTCTTTGTTCTTCTTTGGAGACTGTCCTGCTTTCTTCCTCTGCTCCACAGTTCCCTCTGGTTTGTGTTTGTTCGTAAGCTTGTCACTTCCACCTAAGGTGTTTGATGGCTTGAAAGGATCAATAGAGTCGTCAAAGTTATCAGGGTCAAAATTATACGATCCTTTACAAAGTGTTGGCGAGTTGTTAAGGGTACTGTTTCCACCAAAAGTATTAAAGATAGGATCGACGTTCATGGGAGCCACGTCCTCAGATGGTGGTTGCTCTTGTTCTGATGATGTCTCCAGAGGTGCAGCTTTTGGTCTCTGTTTTTTTGGAGTAGTCAGCTTGCTGCTTGTCTTCTTGCCAGACTTCTTGGGTGGAGGTCTCTTTGCTTCGGCATCATCAAGTCCAAAGTCCAAGATTACTGGCTGAGCAGGCATGTCGTCCGTCAACTCTGATGTAGGAACACTGGCATTGGCTGGAGGAGAGTTCTGCAACTTGGATCCTCCAGTCGCGAAGGGATTTATGGCATCATTAAACTGATCAGGGTCAAAGTTGTAGCTTCCCTTTGGAAGTATCGGTGGATCGTCATCCACCTCGTTGGGGTCTACACCATTCAGTGGTGCTTTTACCTTGAGGGAAGGAGGTCTAGGCTTGAGGGACTTGTTCTGTGGTTTGGAGGATGACTCTTCAATGTGACCATTGCAGGTGTTGGTCTCATCTGTTGTTCCTGCTTCAGCAGGATCGGATTGGTCCATGTCAGCAGAGGAAGGCTGGTTCCTGAGTTTCAGGGTTTGGCTTGGGTCCACACTGCTCTGCCACACCACCGGGGCAGGTGCATCCTCAGGAAAGCTCTCGTCCAGGGTCAGGTTCTGGGTTTTGGTTGTGATGGAGGTCAGCTGATTTACTTCTGGGAAACCTGTCAAGAGCAGAAGAGGCAATTATTTGTCTACGGTCTACAAAATTGTCTAAATGGTTCCATAAAGAACCTTTTAACATCTGAAGAACTTTTCTATTCCACAAAAGGTTCTTTATGGCGAAAGAAGGTTCTTCAGATTATAAAAATGTAAGAAAGAGATGCTCTTTAAAGAACATTTGACGGAATGGTTCTTTGTGGAACCAAAAATGGTTCCTCTATGGCGTGTTACAGAATTGTGCAGTTTAATCATCTAATACCGTTTTTCTCATTCTTTCAGAGTGTGCTTTTCCTTTCATATGTTCTTAGAGCGCGTTCAGTATGCTCTATTGTTTAACCTATGGAGGACGTTTGAAGAACAGACTTCCTTACGACAGAAAAGGCAGGAAATGCTTTGCTCAGGATGCTAAGAGCTGAACAATAGTCTTCTCTTCCCTGTCTCCAACAGGCATAAAAAGCTCAACAGCAGAACTTCAAGCAACAATTAAGCAAATGCGGGCTTCCCAGGAAGTACTGGGAAGAAGACTAGCCATTTTCTGCAACGATACGAAGAAACACTACATAGCAATTCTAGACTTAAATACTAGACATGTGAAATGATGTCAGTACTCTTTAAGTAGCAATTTTGAAACACTTTCTATTGACAAACAGTCCTGCTGGCACTCGTCACTGAGTTTTGATGCAATCGCCTGTTGCTAAGAGACAGGAAGTGACAGTCTATTTATAAATGAGATGTATGACTTCGCTCTGACCTCTGATTGAGACAGCTTTAAGAAATACTAGCTGTTATCTGTTCAAAATATTTACATGCAAGAAAGTACATGTAGGAGACCGTTTCTCACAGTTGAATTTGGGAATTCAGTTAGTGCTCCAGCATGACGTGCTTGAGTTTGTATGAGGTATATTCAGTAGTGGTTAAGGCTCAGGTGTGGTAACCGGAAAGGTTGCAGGTTTGATCCCCACAAGGACTAAGCCATGAGTCTTAACTATTGTACTCTTAAGCAAGGCACAAAGCAAAGATTAGACCTCTAAACAGTTCTTATAAAGGTAACAAAACATGAAAAGTACAAAAGCAATGACAACTTTTAGGCTAGTAGCCTAATGTTTTAACTGTAACACAATGGTTTGTACTGGACACCCAAAAAGAGGAACTTGAGTTTTACCAACTACCACTTTAGGGAACTAGCTATACATGAAGTTAAAACAACTCCAGCCTTCAGCGTTGTAATGACAATATTTCGCTCACAAACCTGCAATAAGTCCTCTCCAGTGCCCCCACCCAGTCTCCCTCCTGATTTTGCCAAGTTCTAGATTTCTTTTCCTCTTTGTGTCTTTTTGTACATATCTGGCACTACACTGTCCTTCAATGTTAAATGAGATGGCAGACAGCCCTTGTCATCGAGGACGCAAAAACACTCGGATCAGCGTTTTTAAAGTGAGACTGCTCTTGTCATCGCTTCCAGGGGTCAAGACTCCTCCTTAAAATTCATACTGTAAGTTCATTTCTGCAAATGGATAAACCTTTTGACATTTAGAAGCCATGTCCCTATATGTTCAGTTACATCTTTTAAGAACAGGAAGCTCTATATGCTTTATTTACTAATTTAGTCAATTTAGGGGCTTGTAGTTCATACTGGGTTGGTAACCTAAATGTTGCAATCAAGGTAAATAGAAGATTGCTGAAATTCAGGCTATGAAAGCCACGGCTGCCATTTGAACATACAACGCCAGTGAAGAAGAACCATCAGGCGAAATGTGACTGGTTATGCAACCAGCGCTAGTGGCTGTGACTTGAGCCGTCTCTTTGTGGTGGGAGTGTGAAGCTCCGACAATGTTTATTTCATCAAAACAGAAAAGCCTTGGTATGGACAGCATGAATACTTCATCTCCACCCTGTTTAAGAGACATTTCAGAGCGGCTTGGATTATATAACACTGAAATAATAAGAACACTCATCCCAGGAAAATGCATAATGCTGTCGAAACATATTAGTCAGTTCCGTCTTAAAGATGCAGTACACAATAAGCATGTTCTGGAGTAGAAAAGGCAATTATACCGTACACTTTTTAGTAATATAGGCTACTCTGACATCACAAAGCAACAGATGTCAGAAGGAGTTTATATCGTTACACTGGAGGTGAAGCAGGATTTAATGCCTGGGGTGGAGACAGCACAATAACGCACGTGTTTACATAACCACAAATTCTGGCTAAAGCACTGCTAGCCATGAAAATGTGTGTTCCAGACGGCACAGCACTGGCGTAGCTGTACAGCTGTGAGGATGAGGATGTCTGTGGTGGAAACTGGATTGGGCTCTGCTGGAGCCAGACTTTTACTGTCTGTCTGCTCAAGCCATTCAAACTAAGACACGTAGGCTTGGAAAAGCTTCCTGTTAGCCTAAAGCGTGCTGAAGAAAAACGTTCTCACAAAAATCAGTGAAAAAGTTCAGAATTTGTTAAGCATTTATTCCCGTGAGCCCCAATCAAGCGTCTATTGATTAGTGTTAGGAAGGGAATGAACAGAAAAGCAAGCTAGAAAGCCTAGCTCTACAATGTGTGTTGTAGCGTCTGTGCGTGGCATTTAAGAAATAATCACATGATGTTCTTTGCTGTGATCCTTTGACCTTGTTCATTGATAAACGTGCTCTGAGAGGAGCAGGCGCTTTTGTTCAGTTTTCAAACTCCTGAATTCCAAGCTGTGCGCTTTTCCCACACTGGGTCAGGGGCCTCTCTTTACCCAAACCCGTACTTTCCAACCTCAAAACCTCCTCCACTCCATTACAAAAGCGTAACTAATACTGTCTGCACTGAGGTTAAAATGCCTTGCAAACACTGAAACTGTATCATCCTCACCTATGAAACCGCTGGAAGACTTCGTCAGAGCTTCTCCCAGAGACTAAAATAAGATTTTAGATGAAAAACAATAGTGAGATGCATGTGTTTTCACGCATTCACTTAACGGTAGTGACAAGTCAGATTTTAGGGTGTTTATGAGATTTTAACGGGCAGATAAATTCCTCCAAAAAAGTCTGGGGAAGTGCAGCTGTTTTGAGTTAGCGATATGGTACACTCCCCTGAATTTGGACACGTGTCTGATGGCAGAGAGGAACATTTTAAGAAAACAATGCAAGCTTTTAAGTAAAAGAAACTGTTCGGGATAAGGAACTGGAATATGAATCTACTGTCAAAATCACTGAATTAATTGCAGAAGACTGTAAGGCCAGTGTCTTTGTTTCGATGGATGGTTGAAACGAAATTATAAATCAAACAAGATAAATCTTTGCCATTTACCTGCCTTTCAACTAATTTTATCAGGTGCTCTAACATGGCTGTCTAATTAATATTCATGATTTATAATGTGCCTGCTCCACTATGCCCATGTTCCAAATACTACTTAGGAATGAGAAGAAATACTACTGTACCTACTATATATTGACACTAAAATATACATAAACACACATAACCCCACATACTTCCTCTTGTTGCTATGGTAACATCACATTGCCTGAGAGAAATAGAAGCACATGCAGCGACAGGTGCTCTGTGGCATGTACTATATGTGGTATATGAGGTCTTGTTTTACCTGTGCTCTCTGTGATTGGCTGATCCAGTGATGGTGGCTCTTTATACAGCTGATGGACAGGCGTCTCAGCTTCAGGTGTCTCAAATTGACCCTCTGAATCCGAACTGATGGGAAATGAAGAGAATTCTATGGTTAGTACATTGGCATTGGTTATTTGGCACAGCTTGATTTAAATCAGATGGATAATGCTTATCTTGGATAAGGAGTGATGAGTATAAACTCATCAGATCATCAAATGACATCAATATTTAATAAAACATTAAGTACACAATGTCCTCATTAAATAATGACAATGTATCCCAGCTGTGACACTTCATGCATATTGTGGTTTATCAGGTCTGCTTTGATGGTAACACTGAAGAGCTTTTTAGATTAAAGGAATAGATCAACCAAAAAATCTCCTAGAAATTTGTTGCAAACCCATATGACCTTATTGCTTCCATGCAAAACAAAGGAGGCATTATGCAATTAGGCTTCAGTTTCAGAAAGGACATATAAGTGTCTGATAAAAAGCAGACCAGATGACCCATGTGCTTTTTAAGTTGAGGGAATAATGATTGCAATTTTTACCTTAAGACCCATTCATCGTAATTGAATGGAGAAAGTCAACCACTGCAGTTCACTAAAATTTCTTCTTTTATAGACAACATTAACATTTTTATGTAAACTATCCTTTTTACACTCAAAGCGGAGCATAATGGCCATGAGCCTGAGCTGAAAGGGAAGAATTGTTACTTTATTGTGTGTGTGTGTGAGAGTGTGCGAAATCAGTCCCCAAGTCTGGGAGAACTGCCCAGTCTTGTTGCACTAGGCCACCTGCAGCCCCATAATACCGTCAGGGAAGTAATCATTACTAGTTCAGCAAACAAACACAACAGGACAAGAACAAAAAGGAACTTGTGCTATAAAGTGTTATTAAAATTGAGCAAAAATATCAATTTCAGCAACCACTAATTTCAAACTAGGCGAGCCCAAAACCTACGCAAACCCCTCGACTAAATCACCGGCTTTTTCATAAAATCCCTGCCTGCACAACCACTGACTCACACCGAGCTCCATAGAAATGAGTAGCTCTCTCCAGAATGTGTGGGTGGCTCAATGTGTGTTTTATTAAGTATATTTGCAAATTTCATGATCCTGCCACTCTTTTGGGCTATTGTTCGGGTCTGTGTAGCGATTCGTTTGTTACGGTCTCTCAGGCTGTGAGGTGTTAGGAAAGAAAGGCTTCTTCCGGGAAAGGAATGTTAGCAGACAGCTCAACAACAGCACATAGACAGGATGTCAACAACACGGCTTAGGGAAAAAACAAAGCAAAAGCTTGACAGATATGAACTATTATTGCATTAAACAGAAGAAAAACAACATTTTTTGCATTCAAGCCTATAATAAGGTTAGGGTACAGCATGTCTGTCGCACAAAGGTGAGGTGAGGGATGAGGATTTCTTCAAATCTTTAAATCTATCTATAACCAAAAGCACTACTATTGCCATTCATAGCATCGATTAATAAAGAAGCATAGCAACAGACGAATAAATGTCTTCTTTTTGACACACACAAAAAAAAAAAAACAGTGCTGGGAAAGACGGTGTTATCTGTGGGCAAGTAAATTAGCCGTGTCACAATTGGGGGGTTGGGAGAGGAGAACGGTTGAATTCTGATCTTTATCTGAGCACAGGGACACATTAGACTAACAGCTAGACCCTGAGCCATGCACACTTCCTTAGGAAATCCCCCTGTGAAGTTGAAAACACCCACAAACACACCAAGAACACACATGCGATGAACAAACACGTGTACACTCCACTTTCCCCAGCCGTGACTAGAGCACCGACAGACATCGGCATTCAGAGCTTCTGATCTCTGACTGCTTTGATCCATGTGGCTGACTGCTAAGCCAGGGCTGTCTGCACAACATTCAAAAGAGTTAACGCCATCATCTGACTCAAACAGGTGGCTCTGGAGGTAGTTTTTTTTTAAAGGTTGGCCTCTTCTGCTTGATCTCTCAAGGTAAGGACTTGATTTAAGAAAGAAGTAGAGCATCGTAAATAACACATATCCCACACTTCCCTTCTCAAAAGCAACCTGAAACCCCAACACATGCTCATTTCCTTGCTCTCTATATGAAGTTCACGAGGTTCTGAACTTGCCTGCAGCCGTGAGACCTTTCGTCATCCTCTTGATATCTTGGCATACCCTCTCGTGCCTCTTCCTCGAGGGCTTCGTCGTCCATCCCCAAATCAGTCTCACCTTCTTCCTCCCCTCCTCCTCTAACGGCCGACCAGGTCCATTTGGCCCACTGCACTGGTGACAGCCAAGACATCTTCGACCTCTTGCTGGTAACACGCCAAGCGTCTACAGGAACACCTTGTGGGCGAATCCAAACAAGTGAGTCAGTCTCCCCTTGCTTCTTTTTCTCTCCTCCTGTCGGGCAGATGTGTTTTTTTATTTTCTCAGCGGCAGGCAACGCTTC
Source organism: Enteromius trimaculatus (assembly GCA_032361065.1). Classification (NCBI taxonomy): domain Eukaryota; kingdom Metazoa; phylum Chordata; class Actinopteri; order Cypriniformes; family Cyprinidae; genus Enteromius; species Enteromius trimaculatus. Next base: position 5,925,226 of record JAUMHP010000059.1, read on the forward strand.
ACGTGGTCTTCAAGTCGAGCGTCATGTTTTCGTCTCAAAAGCCTAACTGCTTCCTTCCTCTCACGCGACTGTTGATGTTCTCTCGCAGCTTCCTCTATCTCAGTGCAGTGAAGAGTTTGCAGCCTCCTTCTTTCCCTCGCAGAATACCACAGCAAAGATCAGCTGGCTGCCAGATAACTCCCCCGTCCACCCCTCCTTTTCGGGATCAGACTATTTTGAAAGAAACTAATGGGGGGAGGAGAAAAGAGAGCGGCTGAATCTCTGGCCCAGCTGATCCGGCATCCCCCGTGGTGTGGGAATGGTAGCGTCCTTCCCAAGCAGAACTGCCTCTCTCGTGAAAAGCAGAAGAAGGGAACACAAACCGAGGCTGAAGAGAAGGGAGAGGGGGGCTCCGTGGTTTCGGTAGGGAGACTGTGGAATGCAGCACTGAGCTCCTCCTCTGTCTTTTTTCCATTAACCATCTCTAGCCTTGAGCTCCCGCTCGCAACCAGGAAAACCTGTTCTCTCACTTGTCCTTTCACACTGTTACCTGTTTGGAATGCCTCAGCAGATTGCCAGGGGGTATCAGCGTCCCCGTGAATAATTTGTACTTAAACTAACATTCTTTTCCAATGGGAAAAACTACCGCACAACCTCTGAAGTATCTATAAAAAAGCTTGCACTTCTAACACAACCTAAGTACTTGCACATTGCATAATCTTAATCAGGATAATGTAGCGCTTAAGGATTTAGTTGATGGATACTGCACCAAGTATCTCCATTCTGCACCACAACCACATCCTTTGATCACTGTCGACAGTCTAAAAATACAACCCCAGTGAGGCCGTGTTGCTGGTCGTTGCCATCACAGTCTACCAACACAACCAGGGCAACAGTTCTCAATGCCATAGGATGTTTGCAAAGACACTAAACTCAGATCTTTACGAAACCTCTATTAGACCACGAAAAGCAGGCTTGGGGTATAACTTATATAACTGATCTGCATGGAGAAGA
>JAUMHP010000059.1:5956090-5991138 GCA_032361065.1 Enteromius trimaculatus
AGTAACCATCAAGTAAAATTACTTTTCTTATTTTCTCAACTTGAATAAATGCAAGTGCACATACTCTAAACGTTGGAGCCAAAAAGGCTTTTAAACACCTTTTTCTAGCAGTAAAGTATTTACAAAATTGATTAATTCATAATATTGGAGGAGTTGCACCACATGACATTTTACAACCTGAACAAACAAAAAAAGTTGTTGTCATAAAAATGTAAAATGATCTGATATTTTATGAAACTTTGACAGAATTTAGACTGCTTTTATGTTTTTGTTTTCTTTATGTTGGTTGCACCACATGACAATTTGACAAATTTTTGAAACAGCTACAATATGTTGAACAAAACTGCGGTTTTACCAAATAAACAATAAAGGATCACGCTAAAAAAAACTTTCAAGAATTCAATTTTTTCCCCATTCATGATGATATCAGGACAGCTTTATCACTCTTTATGACTTTTTATACTTTAGGATTTTTATACTTTTTTATAAAAAAAGAAAAGAAACAATAACAGCAACAAAAATAATTCTCATTATAGTAGGGGTGCGTTCAAGACATTTTATCTATGAATTATTAGACACAATTGCTATGTATTAAATATTAAATGTGTAATTGCATTGACCCCGCTTTAGATAGTTCATTCTTTTTCTTTGTGGTTCTCAACATTGTATGATTTAAATTTCAGTTCCTGCTTTTTAAGTAAGATTAATATTAAAACATAAATACTATGGAAATCTAAATTCCCATCAAGCAAGGGGCCACACACATTACTACGAAATTTCCTCAGTTGAAAGAAAGAGCTGGATCGACAGACAGCACGTACCGTATGGAGGTTTGGTCAGGTTGAGGCAGAGGAGATGGTAGGCCTTCGGACAATCTTTTTTGTCACACATGACCAGCTCTCCTCCCTCTCCACAGCAGTAGCAGTAATACTCATGGGTCTGTTTGCTCTCGGTCTTCAGCTTGCGCTTCTTGGGCTTGAGCTTAGCATTGCGCACCTTCTCTTCTCTCTCCATAACCACTGCACTCTGCAGGAAGTAAAATAACGCGTCAGACAAGAAACTGATATGATGATCATCATGATATAAAGTAATAGAAGTACAAAGAGAAAGACAAAAACCTAGTGTTAAATAAAGCTCAAGTACACTCAGCTATAGGGCACTTCAGAGAATCGTCAAAGGTTCAACAGAAAATCGTGGGCAAGCACTTGATGTTCTTCGGTCTAGTTCAATTAGGCTTTACCTTGGGCTTGACTCCAAGAAAACCACTGCAGTTCTCGGACCCACAGTGACATGACGTCCTCCCATTACCCAGACAGTCCAGGTTGTAATTAAAGGTCAGCTCCGTGTCTAAAACAAACATGATTATCTCAATTAGCCTCTAAACAAACACTGACCATTTTTCAAAGAAAGTGTGAATTGTTCTTACCAGCAGCAATATCACATAAAGTAAAGAGCCCTATCCGTACATCTCCATTTATGGTCCACTTCTGAGTCTCACAGTTGGGACTGCAGCTGTGGTTCATAAAGCGTGACAAGTTCCCTTTGGGTCCAGCGTCAATCACACGGTCCTAAGAAGCATAGGAGGAGCAATTTTAATACAGCTGAGATGAGGTTATGATGTTACATACACAACGTAAACAGTTGCAACAGTTATACCTTTGTGAGGGTCAGCATGTAAAAGTTGGTCACTTGGTTCTCATTGGCATGTCTTATTCGTTGCTTGCACTCCTCTGAGTCGATCAGTTCGCCCACATACTCCATGACAAAGTCACCCTGGACACAACCAAACAATCAAGATCAATTAAAAGAAACATTTCATGCAATATAATCAATAAAGGATTAAGCCATATTGTGCTTAATTCTAGTTTGCTTGATGCTGTGCCAAAGCATAATGGCCCAAAACACAATTTTAAGAATTGAAAGATATTGTATGTTAGAAAAACAGTTTAAAAATAGATAGGTACTGGAAGACCTATCGTTTTATATTGTCATGTGACAATGATAATATTGCCTGCTCGTAAATTTTGACATTCCGTCATGTCAGAAAACCCGATTGAATACATACATATTAATAATAAAAAAAAAAACAGATGTAGCCACGCAACACTATTACTACTACTATTAATAACAAAATATATTATTTCAGTTTTGGTCTATTATGAAGGAGTCTTAAAGCTAGTAAAACAAAAATAAATGTGACCCTGGACAACAAAACCAGTCATAAGTATTAATTTGTCAAAATTAAGATTTTATACATGATCTGAAAGCTGAATAAATAAGCTTCACATTGATGTATGATTCGGATGGATGGGGCAATATTTGACCGAGATACAACTGTATGAAAATCTGGAATCTGAGGGTACAGAAAAATCTAAATGCTGAGAAAATCACCTTTAAAGTTGTCCAAATGAAGATCTTATCAATGCATATTACTAATCAAAAATTAAGTTTTAATATATTTTCAATAAGAAATTGACTAAATACCTTCATGGAACATGATCTTTACTTACTATCGTAAAGATTTTTGAAAAGAAAAATCACTCATTTTGACCCAAACAATGTATTTTTGGCTATTGCTACAAATACACCCCAGCGACTCAAGACTGGTTTTGTGCTCCAGGGTCACAAATAAGGCACAAAAAAAATAAATAATTAAGTATTTTGATTCTGGATTTTGTTACATGCTTTTGTTTTTCTTTTTTATGTATTTATTTATTTTCTTTAAGTTTCTGTATCTATCTCCAGCCATCTTAAGCCTTGTTTGTGAAACTGGAGGTTTATTGTTAGACCAATATTTCTGATGATTTTTTCAGCTTTAAATGCAATTATCTTTTTGAACATTAGTGGTATGGAACATTAGACTCATACTCAGCCTTCTAACTCTAACCTTTTTGAGGTCCTGCTTGGTCTTTAGGCCCCACCCTCGGCCGGTGGTCTTAATGACCTCTGTGTCGGGATAGAGGCGTTTGGAGAAGCACTGGTTGTGGCAGCGGTCACCTGCGGGACAGACCTGCGGGTGACACTCATACTGCAGCATGCGGTTCAGGCACTGAGAGTCCTGGCTGCACGGACGCTCGTCTGTTGGTTTGCAGTTGCAGCGCGGGATCTCTGAGAGGTCAGCAACGTGCACCTGCACCTTCCCAACTGGCTTATTGGACTGAGGTGAGAAACATGAACAAAAATATAGAGTTTTAGTTTGTTTCAATATGATTTGCGTTTTCTTTGCCAAGCTGCATTGCAGGGAGAGTAACATGAAAGGTAAGAGAGGGCCATATTATTGTAACACACAACTTTTGAAAAAAAAGTATTTTAGCTACATTCTGTACCTTGATGAGTTTGTATGGTGGGGGTCTGCGAGAGTTGCGCTCTTGTTCGAGGGCCTCCTTAGTTTCTCGCTGTGCTTTTAACTCCTGGAACCTTTTTGCTGCCTCCTCAAGTGCTTCACATGCACAAAAATACATTTAGAAGTCAATTAAGCTTAACCTTTATTGGAAACGTAATAGTCACATTGAGCATTTAATATAACAAAATGAAAACTCAACAGAAACGGTCTGGTATCTTACCTTTTTTAAACGTCTTATTGACGCCAACTTGTCCCTCTGCAAAGTTCTTATCGCTCTCAACATATGGGAAAACTCTGCCCTGGTTTATCCAGTAATAGTCATGGGAGCCAAAGAAAAAGACTGGAAAGTCGCCAATGTCATGCTTCAAAGTCTGTATGTTGGAGGGAACCAGGCGAGGGTTGCATATCTCTGCTGGCCACCACCTACACATGGTTCAACATCAACATTATTCATTAGTCAGCTAAAATATTGACTTCATCTTGCAGGAAAACAAACCAAAAATACTGATGACACACGCAAGGTTATTTTAAAAGAAGGGATGACACATTCCATCCAGTTCTAATAAGGAAATGCATTAATACAACAAAGGATATGGCTCTCAAAGCCTTTTTTTTAACTTCAGGCTTTTTACACAGCTCTGTGCCTGTTAGAATACAGCGTAAAAACACGATGCTGCATAAAAGCCAGACTAAATTATGCCTGCTCAGACCCAATTATCAAATTATACAGTAGCAATTTGAGTAAATGCATTCATGTCACCTTTGAGCAGCATTAAACGATGTTTAAAGATGTGCTTTTGTGACACATCTGCAGTATAAATTTAATGGTATAAAAAAATTAAGTAAAAACTGCTGAAAGGCATTAAATATTCAAAGTCAAAAAACTGCATCAAAACTGAAAAATTTAACAGTGCCTCTCTGTAGATAAAATATCCTGCATCAGATGTTGTGAGAAAAAGCTTGAGTTTGTGAAAAGTTGAAAAAGTTTTTTCAATATTCTACATTTTTGTGATGTAGTCACTTGAGACTTGACATGAACCCGTCTTAAGTTTAGCAAAAGATATCTTAAGGCTTGTGCACACCGGGACAAATATTACGAATAATTATAATTATTATGTTACTGTAAAACACGACTTGGTGGCACTCGAGCACAAAACGGTCTTACTAAGCACACATTGATACCTAACGACGAAGAGGAAGTAGGTAGATGAAGAAGATGGACCAGGGGCCAGTTCATAAACTTAGCCTTCATGTTAAGACAGTGTCTTAAGAGCTAGTCTGACCAACTAGCAGTTAGCCAAGAGTAATAATCGGTTTTATTTTTTGTATTTACCTTAGACTAACATACATTTTTATGTAACTGAATTTAAAAAAAAACACTGTGACCAGTCTTAAAGAAAAATGTAGCTGACTAACTTTTAATACTAGTCTTAACCTTTTATGCAACCGGCCCCAGGGCAAGAGGAAAGTAGCTTAACACATAGGGCTTAATTACAATCATAACAGAACATCTCAATGAGGGAGTTGTTATGGAGAGGAGTTGCAGATCAAATAGGATTTGGTGTGTTCCGGCTATTTCTGTTTTTCATTAAGAGCTATCTAAGGTCAGGGAGTGAATTTGCACGTTCAGCTCATTGCCAGCGAAAATCACTTGGGTATAAACACAAAGACAAGTCGAAACCGCTGGTGATTAATGTGCACAATTATCGCCCCGCTGTATATGAGGCTTTAGGACACTAAGAGACTTTTAACAGTTCCACGGACGTACCTGTAGTTGCCCAGCTTGACCCAGACTATCTGCTTATAGTGGGGCTTCTTGCCCGATCGGCATTCCCCACACAGCCACGTCCCATCTGGCATTTCCATGTTCAAGCATTTGGGGTGGAACGAGGCGGGACAGGCCTCACAACACAACAGTCTTCCTCCTTTTTGACAAGCACACACACACACATAAACACACAATCGAATACACAGGTCCACAGTATCACCACATGCTTGTCCATTCCCAATAAGGCGGTATTCCACAAACCTCATCCATGAGCATGTCAGAATCAGACGGTTATGCGTCCTCTGAGAGCGATATAGAACTCTGAAATGCTTTAACATATACATCTAGATACTACACGCCAATTTGAAGTTCTGTTTGACATGCTCAAAGACATGGTTTGATGACTAACACCTTTCTGCATTATGTTAATGTGCTTTTTTTTGTGCCGGGTGATTTAATAAGCAGCCAATAGTGAATGATCAGAGGAGGGCACTATGGGAAACATGCAGTGATGCACACTGACTGATTGTCCGCATTAACATCACCTGCAGTACACTAGCAGACACGGAGCAAGTATTTTGGATGGCGTCACTTAAAACACTTTGTTTGACTGACAAGAAAAATATGGCAAAAAAGCACTGATGGAGCACAGCAGTGAGTGGCCACTCTTTCAGCCACTTTGGTTCGGAAAGCACTTTTCCGATTCATTTTTTCCATAGGGATTAAATAAAAATGTATCTTAATGAACAACTAGTCCTGAATCAATCCAACCAACTCTGAAACCACAACTCATTCCAATTTTGTAAATATGAAAAAAAAAAAAAAAAAAAAGATTAATAATTATTAATAAAAAACACTATGAAAATGGACTTTTCCAGAAATTCAAGGGAAAAAGTCACTATTACCTTATGAATTTAAAGTCCATGAAGGAAACGGCGTCTATACAGCAGAGTTGTAGAAGTTATCTTTTATTGAACAATTACTGAAAAAAATGAATGGGATTTTGACTTCCAGGACCCTGCTGTTGGCTCAATTAAAATTTCCATCCAAAATATGTTCATGTTTGGAGAGTGGTAGGGTATAATTGTGCTCAAGCAAACAGAGAAATGGGACAAAGTAATTTAGAAACAATCCAAGCAATTAATGCTAAGCCGAAGCGTGTAACGGACTCAGAATAACAAGTTACGTGATATATCATAACCTAGTGAAATTCCTGAGAATCGGATTCAGGCACAAAGATTTGAGTATTACGCCAACTTCCATTTCATTTCTCTACAAAATACCCCAAATGATTTTATACTGAAAAATTTATCTATGTGTTGCTGCATGTTATTTCAAGCCCACTATGTGCATTAGAAGCAGCGCGAGGGAGTCAAATTAAGAGCAATAAAATGATCCCAAAAATAAACAAACAAACAAAAAGTAGCAGTAAGACAGCTGTGAAAGCATACAGATGGCAAACTACATAAACCAAGAAAACATGATTTTACCTTTCCCAATATTCTTTTTGGTAGCTGACGAAGAAGAAGGAATCATAGGTAATTTCATCAACTCAGCACGATTTGACTCAGTCAGAAGGTAGTGCGACTTAAAGGTATATGAACTTAATATGGGGTCAGTATGGTCGTGCACTAAAAGCCCTACACGAGACAAACAGGAAAAGTCATGAGTAATGAAACTACCCATGATTCCAGAAAACACACATCAGGAAAAAAATGACACGTGATTAAATAAGTAGTCCTGAAAAGAGAACACAAAAAACGAGAGTCTTAAGAGGAATGCTGCAGTGTTGGAGTGGGAGCTTCAGGGAATCACTGGATAAAATGCCAAATAATCGTGTCATTTGATTCTCTGCTTTCTGCTTTTAATAGTAGCCAGATGTTAAAATGAACAATTCATTCAAATCAAGTTATTTATTCACCCTCATGTTGCTCCAAACCTGTCTTTCATTGAATGAAGACTCTATCCTACAGCTGTACTGAGGACCGATTCACATGGACCATTTTTCTAATAGGTTTATGATGCTTTTAAATCCTTGTTTAAATTTGGAAACTTCAGCCTGATTAATAGTAACTGTGTGGGTAAAGACAAGACAAAACTAGAACTTTCTTCCAAATTTTGCATGTTGTGTTTTTAAGGGACAGTTTAAAGTCAGAGTTTGGAACAATATGATGCGAGTCAATGAAAAACTTTGCTTTGTCAGGACAAATATTGTTTATAAACAGTATGCAACTGCTCCCACACCAACACAGACCATCCAAATTACTGCAGACAACAAAGATGGTTAAAGAAATGACCAAAACTCAGCTTATCATTACTAGTTAGTTCCTTGAGAAGTTAGAAGGTGAAAAAGCTTTTCTATAAAAGTGGGAAGGTGTTTGTTCCAAAACTTAATGATATTCATTAAAGTTTGCATATTGCAAAATATCTAGCAGTAAAACACTAACGCTGAGTGACTTTACATGTGCACATGGTTACATGTGTAACGCTGAGAAAACTTAAAATTCATTTAATCTAATTTTACTTAAACAATACATCGACATGTAGGCCATAATCTACAACACTCCGGCGAAAGATGGTAAGACCCAGCCTTCAAAATTTGCTGATTTTTATAGTTTTACCATTTAATAAACAAACAAAACAGATTTAGTGTACATTAATTGCTCACTGGAATGTCTTAAATTACTGATGGTTTTTGTCATTTTTAAAGTTCAATTGAATTCAATCTCCGTCCTCCCCCAGAAAAATCACAGACAATTAACATGTTAATTAGTAGGAAACAAACATGATCTGATGGATCACAAACACAAAGTACATCTTAAAGTAAAGGATTAGGTGACAAGAAAGAAATTCACATTAAAAAGTGTCCAACTCTTAAAGAAAAGGAACATCGAACATTACAAAGGACGACACCAGAGAACATTAAAATACTGATGTGGTGAGAAGATTGTTAGAAAGTGTTGCATTCACTAACTGCACTCGTGACAACTTTCGACAAGAACCCATTTAAATGCCTTTTAAAATATGAGGCATACAAAACTAATCATCTACTTGAAGCAATGAAGACCGTGAGGCCCAAACGTACCTCGAGCGCAGATGAAACACCAGCCTACGTTTACAGGTGAGGAAAAGTGTCCGTTCTTCCTGGAACTGGAGTGGTTGCTACATATGATGATGTGGGGTGTTATCAACACGCTGCCAGCCGCCACACAGCCGTCTCCTGTGTGATACGCCACCGGACAGCGGATACATCGCATCATACGGCCTGAACAGGGAGAAAACAAAAAGGAAACTGCTCTGAAACTGCTTCTGTAAAATACAACGATTAAGTCAGCCTTCTATATATGTACCTTTGCCAGCTTTGTGAAGGTCTCTGTCGAGACAGCATGTGGCACAGCTGTGCTGAGGGCAGCGGAGGCCTCTTGTATCAGTGGTGGTGCCTGGGAGCTTGCGGGCACACGTTTCGTGATAATAGCGGCCGCAACCGTTCGCTGAGCACCGCTTCACATCACCCTCCGCGACCTTGCAGGAGAAGCAAAAGTGGGAACCTGGAGAAAGAGACAGCGGCAAACAGATTAGACTAAACAGGAACCGAAAAAAAGAGAAGAGAATGCACTATTCGGACATAAAATAAAGCGCTATGTTACTTTTGTTACAAAGCATGAGCTAAGGAGAACAGACGGTTCTGCGTACTTTCAAAATCAGTCTTGCGATACTTTGGTGTCATACGCCGATCGGTCTGTGTGGTGCTGCTCCAACCTGACAACTCATATACATTTTGCCCTATGTTGCACCCCAAGTTAAAACAACCAAATACCAATCGATTCTGAGGTAAACCAATCAACTCTTAAATAATTTTAAAAGGAGTAACTTTTTTTCTCCCAGCCCAAAATATAACGCTAGACAAAACATAACATAACCACTCTAATTCCGTTTATTGAATAATTATGCCTAAGCATTTAAAAGCAACAGGAAGTAATGATGCTCACCTGTCTTACACTCCTGACACAGTTGTTCTCCATCTGTTCCACCATTAGATCCTATACACTCTGGGTGAAACAGCCTGTTACAGTCTCCCTCACAGCTCAGCAAAGAATCCCCGAATGTTTCACAGACCTTAAAACATTTACAGAAGAACCACATCAACAGATTTCGATGATACCTGAAAGAGCCAGACAAATTCTGAACTACTGTTTTACATTTCTGTGAATGCTGATCTGCCGCGACCCATTCAGGGCAGGACAAAATACATTTATCAGAGCCTGTGTGGACATTTACATTGTGTCAAATACAATTTTACAGTATTTCAAACAAATGCTGTCCTTTTGAACTTCTTATTTGGCAAAAAAAATATTTGTTTTCATAAAAATATTAAACCAATCACACATAAGGAATGATACTTGAGCATTAAAATAAACAGACTTAACTCTTAGTTCAGCCTTACCAGCACTGGAATAAATTACATTTTGAAATACACCGCTCAAAAGAAAATAAAGGGAACACTAAAATAACACACCCTAGATGTGAATGAATGAAATATTCTTATTAAATACTTTAAATACTTAACATAGTTGAATGTGCTGACCGCAAAATCCCACAAAAATGATCAACGGGAATCAAATTTATTAACCCATGGAGGTCTGCATTTGGAGTCACACTCAGAAATGAAGTGGAAGAACACACTAAAGGCAATGTCCTTAAACAAGTCTCAGTAGTGTGTGTGGCTGTATGACCTCCCTACAACACCTGGGCATGCTCCCGATGAGGTGGCGGATGGTCTCCTGAGGGAACCTCCTCCCAGACCTGGACTAAAGCATCCGCCAACTCCTGGACAGTCTGTGGTGCAACGTGGCGTTGGTGGATGGAGCGAGACATGATGTCCCAGATGTGCCCAATTGGATTCAGGTCTGGGGGACAGGCAGGCCAGTCCATAGCATCAATGCCTTCATCTTGCAGGAACTGCTGACACACTCCAGCCACATTGGCATATGGTCTCACAAGGGGTCTGAGGATCTCATCTCGGTACCTAATGGCAGTCAGGCTACCTCTGGCGAGCGCATGGAGGGCTGTGCGGCCCTCAAAAGAAATGCCACTACACACTATTACTGACCCACTGCCAAACCAGTCATGCTGGAGAATGTTGCAGGCAACAGAACGTTTTCCACAAACATCACCAGACTCGGTCACATGTGCTCAGTGTGAACCTGCTTTCATCTGTGAAGAGCACATGGCTCTTGGTAAATGCCAAACGTCCTGCACATGTTGGGCTGTAAGCACAACCCCCCCTGTGGACGTCGAGCCCTCATACCACCCTCATGGAGTCTGTTTCTGACCATTTGAGCAGACACATGCACATTTGTGGCCTGCTGGAAGTCATTTTCACATAGTTATAGTGAATTTTAATACTATTTCACAATATTACTGATTTTACTGTGTGTTTATCAAAACTTTTGAGCAGTAGTGTATCTAATGTTTCACATATAAAGGTACATAAACCCATTTACAGAGCTTACATGGCAGACTGTGTCCTTTTTTGAGGAACTTCCTCCTTGACGGGAAAGGCTGGAGTCCACAGACTGCGCATCAGATCCGTCAGCATCTAATGTAGCAGGGCTGTCCGAGCGCTTCCCGAATCCAGTCTGCAAGGGATGCAAATTAATGCAAAAATGTGACTTCACAAGCAAGTCCATTTGGCTACAAAACCTGATATATATTTCAAATAAACAAATCTGTTATAATAATAGTGTAACCCAATGAGGAGTGTATGGCTAAGGTGTCAATCAAAAAATCCTGCTGGCACTCTGGCTATAATTTTGACCTGTGGATCATTGAGGCCTCTGGAGTCGGAGTCAGAAGTGTCTCTGTACAGTGAGCTGGCCATCTCCACATCAGTAGACGCTCTGCTGCGTTTCTTCAGTGGTTTACACGAGTCTGAGATCTCACTGGCACCTACAGGATTCAAGCAGCAACAACAGAAATACTGATCCATAAATTCATTTATGGGCTTATTAATCATTTAAAAAAAACAACCCAAAAGAATACATTTAAATAAATGTAAAATTCATCTTGCAGTGTGTCAAGCACCTTTTTGTGACCCTGTTTTGAAATCCATTTGAGGTGCTGCTTCAGCCTGTGGGGACACAAAAAAAGCCAATTTTATAAGATGTTTCCTTATTATTAGACACCTTTTCAGAACATACTCAGACATTCATAAAGACCTGTGTGGTTCACTTTATATATACTGTAGACCAGATGCATTACAGGGGAATTTTAGTATCATTGAGATGCAACTATGAAGTTTACTCATTTCGAATTGGCTTAAATTACTGATTTCATTTTAATGAACACTAATATTTTTTTTGCTTTTGGCATTCATTTATTTTATTTATATTTAACTGTGTCCATATAGTTTTTAACAATTTAATAATAAAGTTTTAGCTTTTTTTAGTGCATTAAGATGAACTAAATAAAAATGACAATTTTTGCTTTGGTAACTAGCTGAAATAGAACAGGTTTATGTTTTTATATTTTAAAGTTTTCTTTAATTCAATTAATGGAAATGTCTTTTGGTTTTAGATTTAGTTAACTATAACTTTCATGCATTATGAAGAGATGGAAAAAAATAAATCCATGTGCAAATTCACTAAATTATTCACTAAATCGCGTTCATGCTGGTATTTCTGTGCAAAACTTCTGTGTTTTATTCACAAACGATCTGCGAACCAGCTGTTATCTGTGCTGGTACACCACTGCCTCATGTGCATTTAACTTCATCTGCATCTTAGCTTCACGGCACCTTTTCGTGCAAGTTTGGCCATTTGCAAACTGTGTTTTGTTAACAAACACGATACAAACTGAAATCGGTTTCAAAATGAAAATTGTGGTGGAGTTTGCTGTATTCCACACAAGTAAGCACAAATATATAATAACAGGTTTGCAAAGTAATTTGTTTTGGATAAATACTTAGCAAATATCGAACCAGATGTTAAAACTATGCAGGCATTTAAGGAATTCTATCCAACGGTTTGTTGAATTCAACACTGTTAAATGATTTAATATTTTGTTTATGTGCTCTACCTGTTCCTTCTTCACTTTCTTTTTTGGCACTGGTTCCACACTCTTCTCTGACTCCGAACGGCTTCGCACAGACCGGCGCTGCTGCTTTCTCTCTGATATCACACAGACACGGAGGATGTTTTCACAGATTAGATTTATACCGCAAAGAATACTGAATACTGCTGCAAAAGAGTTTAACGCTGGGGAATCACTGTGCTCATATATACCTGAAGATTGCTCAGCGCTCTCCTGGTCACTCCAGACTAAGGGAGACGCAGCTCGCTCCTCTTCACTGGAACACGTCTCTGGCTCTGCCTTATCACTGGAGCCCTATGTGGGATAGATTGAGAGACATTAAAAAAACTAACAAACAAACAAAAAGAACAAAAAACAAACAAAAGAAAACATACCAGATGCCTGGCAGAAATGGTGCAATTTCTTGTCAAAACAGCATGCATAAAGAGAGAGAGCAGAGCCCTAATTTTAGTGTAGCTGGATGTGGATGATCTTAGTGATTAACTGTAATCGTAACTTCCAAGTTTGTGTTTTTCCATCTAATATTTGTTATTTTTTCCGCTTTATTTTGATTAGCGTTAATAAGTTCTCTCTAAAAACATGTATGTATATGCTGCAGTAGTAAATCTAAGAAAATGTAAATAATTGAACTAAATTTCTTTATTGTCTCGTATGCATACAAGCTTTATTGTATCCATCAACAAAATTCCACATGCAAACTCCACACAAATAAAAGTGATTATAAAACTATAAAAATAAGTAAAATAACTCAATTTGATCAATTTCATTAAACATGGGACTTAATTGCATAGCCACTTGTGGGCAACTACATTTGTGATCTGAGAAATGTGAGAAACATTTGAGTTTCAGAGTTAAGCTTTTCTCTACAAAAATGTAACTGCAGTAATAGATGCTACAATTACATTATTTACAAGGAGGTGATGGAGATTTACTACTTATCACGAAACTGGCTTTACTAACGAGATGTGCATGATGATTGCAGTTGATTATTTGCACAGCCTTACACATACACACATTCCCTTAAGTTCACTAGTATTCTTTCATGTCTACCTCAGGTGACTGAACCTGATCGCTGGGCCTCTCCTCAATCTCGGTCTTCTTAGGTAAGTCCAAATTTTGCTTTGGGATTTGCCAGTCACATTTGATGATCTCCACGTTTAGCTTCTTCATAGTTATGGAGAGTGGGAGGAGTTTGCGGGCTGCGGCGGTCTTCCAGGGTGTCCTGACTGGAGGTGGGGAGGGTTCCTTGGTGTGGGGGTCAGGTTTTGCAGGGCTCTCGGGTTGCTCTTGGTCCATATCATCCTCTCCCTGGTTGGGAGATGATGTTTCTCCACTGCTATTGATGCTGCACTGCCTCCTTGGCTGCTGCCGACGAGGTATGGGCTCTTCTTTCGTTCCAGCACTGCCTTTAGAGCGTCTCTGCTTGCGTTCGGGACGGTTTTTAATGGTCGCCCTAGGTGAGGTCACAGCATCAGCAGCTGGAGGAGCATCAGCATCAGAATCAGCAGCAGGAGCAGCAGCACCGGGTTCCTTGTCAATGTAGATGAAGGTGTAGTTCTCATTGCGTTCTTCTCGTGTCATCTGCAGAGCGGCTTCTGCGTGACCCACACCCACTTCCCACTGGGCACGCTCCTTCTGGGACTGAGGCTTCAGCAACTTTGGAATGAATAAACCACAGAATAAGTAATCAGAAATGTCCACAAAAAGGAGATCACCACATTTGAAGGTGGACATCAGGATACCTTTTGTTTCTCAGTTGGGTTGGTTGCTTTCCGGAGTGTTTCTGCTTGCAACTCCTCAAACTGGCTCTCACCCTGGTACACCACAGTTCTCTTCTCATGGATCCAGGCTCTCTCAGGGACACTCCCGAAGAACTGCACATGGTATTCTTTAACACCTACCAGAAACCACGAAAGCAAGTTATTTTAGAAATATAAATTCGAAAGAGAGTAGAAGGCTAAAAGCTGGAATACACAACACAATGTTCCTAAACTGTTCCCTGACTTGCAACTTGGATGAGTTCAGAGATTGAGAAAATCAGAGCCATTCTGCAGATTTCAGGCAATCGAAGTTGATGATGAACATCAGACTCCTGATTCTAAAACTAAAGAGTTTTATATTTTGAAATTTGAAGACTACCAGCAATGTGTTTTGCATGAATTAGTTGTGATTGGAACAATTAGAAAATCTGGTCCTTTCTAATCCTCAGCCATTTAGTGTATGATTTTTCCTCTGTAAATGTTTTCAAAGCCAGCAAGCGTGTTAACACCTAGCATTTCAAATCTGCTCTGATTTGAAAAAAAAAAAAAAAAAACAGCCATAAAAACATGCACTTGTAGTAAACAAAATACCTCTTTTATTAAGTCGTATATGAACATTAGACTGAGGGTCTGATGACACCATGCACGGCCACCAAGGATACGTCCCAACCTTAGCCCACACTAAGTCACCAATCTCATACTCTTGACATGAGCCGGTGCTAGTGATGACCGAAGGAAAGTGCTTTTCAACCTAAACAAGAACACAAGATGGTCTAGGATGAACAGGGACTGATGAGATCTCATCAACCAGAAATTCTCAACACTTTTCCACATCTTCTGAAGGGCTGTAAACATATGAAGAATATTAAACTCACTTTCTGTTCCTTCAGTTCTGCTTTGGGGCTTTTGAGGGTCGAAGAGGGTTGCTCTTCTCTAAATGCGACATGACCTTCGTTGAGCTGCGAGGAATTTTGAACCACCCCTGACCGCTCCTCCACTTTGCATGGCTGCTGGCTCTCTTCTTCTTGACAAGCACCATGTCTGCCACTTCTCTTTTTCCTCTTTTCCTTCTTCTGTTCATGTCTTCTTCTGGAGGCCTCGCCGGCCTGAAACTCTTGCAGCAGATCGCCGCACAGTGAGGACTCAAACAGCTCCCTGCCATTCTGGTAGGTCTTAATGATCTTTATTTTGATCTCTGGGGAGCTGGTCTTTTTTGGAGTGTTGGTGGATTGTGCGTTGGGGTTGGAGGTGGCGCTTTCTTGAGGTGAAAGAAGGGGTGGCGAAGAGGGCAAGAGCAGTGGAGGAGGGGGTGGCAAGACTTGAGGCATTAGTTGAGAAGCAGGAGGCGGATGATGGTGATGAGGTAACAGTGGTGGGTTTTGTGGATGGTGTTGCTGCTGATGGTGGAGGTGGTGATGGTGAGGTGGATGATGAGGCTGGTGGTGATGATGTGGATGAGGTGGAGGTGAGATGTGGCTTGGAGGCTTCTCCTGGACCACTGGCGGTCTCAATACAGTGCCTTCACCAAGCAGCAAACCATGATCCCCATAGTTTCGTATGGCGCCGTAGCCATTAGCTGAGCCATTGGGGAACTGAGAGTACAAGGCAAACTTGGCCTGTTGCTCATAAGTACCTACGCCTGTCGGGTAGCCGTTTGTAATGACTGGTATGTCTTCAGCAGGGTAAGGAAAGCCCGACTCCAAAGGAGACTCAAAGTTTTGCTGTCCTCCATCATCTCCTGGGTCACTGATGGCTTCATAGACATCCTCCTGTCTGATGTTAGCGGAGTCAATAAGCTGAGGGGGTTGCTGAATTGTGTTTCCCATGATCCCTTGCATGAAAGAGAAGGAGAAATCCATTGTTCTGCTCCAGCATCCTTAAGTTTCCCTTTTTCTTACAGGGCCTGCTGAGATATTGAAGAAAACAGATGTGATTAAGACATGAAAAATGTCACCTCGTTTGTGAAAAATTGCTCTGTTTAAAACCATTTTAATAGCCGTATAAAAACAAAATGGGACAATATGTGATTAAAACTATGCACAAATGAGTTTGTGATGCTTGCAGTGCTTCTGCAACACTGCAAATCTTCCTCCCTGGGGATAAATTAAGTTTACTCCACTCCAATTCAAGCCAACATTCCCATTAGACAACTTAACGCAAAAGACTGAAATTACACAGCCTCGCTGGATATGATATTTAGTTAGAATGAAGCATGTTAAATGCCTTGTCCCTCATATAACATTCCCTCTCCTTCTGACAACAATGCATGCTTTATCTCAGTTATTAATTCATTAAATAATCGTTTGAATTTTGAGCTTCTCTACTTTTAATTATAAGTATGACTATGCCAGCTGGTCAAAAAGAAATAACGTTATTTGCCATCAAAACAATGTTTATTTTGCCCTTTTAGCTTGCTTGGTCTGTCCAGTAAGAAAAGCTGTTAAACAAGTCGTTAAAGACTTTCATATAGCACATTAACCACATCACTCAATGCAACAGAGCAACAAACGGCTAAACCAACTAATCTAAAACATTGTTTCGTGTCAAAGAAACAAACCTGCAATGACCAGCAGCTGGCTAATATTAGCCTGCTAGCCTTTTCTGCATAACAAAACATACCCGATATAATCATTTTATCATGTATAAACACATACAACTTAATGAAAACGCTATATGGGCCGTGAATTAACAAAATTAAGCTCTTGTGTAGTTAAAAACAGATCCTGTTTTCCTAACAGCCTTGTAAAGCGGAGCCGTGTAATGTCGCTGCATTATATGAAAGGCGGCGTTAGCGGATGTGCTAATGTGTGTACATGAGGAAAACACCAACGCACGTACTTATTAGGTTTTATCAACAGGGAATTTTCCAGACAAACATTTTGTTTCAAAAAATGGTATGTTTCTTTGTAGATTGGATCATGCGGAGAACCCATAAAAACTGAAGAAGTGAATGCGAACATGCCAACATGGCTGCCCGTGCCCCTTTAAATCAAATCGGCCAGATTACATTTCCATCAGGAAAAGGTGTGATGAAAACCAATGCTTTATTGCTATCAAAAGCAGAAATGCATGCAGCGCTTGTCTGGATTCAACGCGATATTATGAAACGAAGCATCGAAACAACGGTAACGGTAGAATAAAAGCGTCTGTACCTTCAGCGTGTTCCATTCTAAACAAATACACCAAATAAACCGGATTCCCGCTGCAGTTAACATACATTTATCAACACAAAGACCTATGACTCCACGTTTCTTAGATCTAATCCGGTGTATGGAGAAAAAAAAGGGGGCTAGATCAGTCGTATGTCGATCCCCATGATAGGATGTGTGGCTGTGGAATCGGGAGAGGCCCCGTTTTTTTTTTTTTTTTGCGGGATGCTCCTGCAGACCCAGGGAAATTTGGCTCCCATATATTTTATTATAGCCGTCTCTCTCCCTCTAGCTGTAACAAAAGCCCCTCTGCTTAAGGCCTGTGTCCTCAGCGCCAAAATAAAATCTCCCCCATTGGCTGTGCTGCATGATGTGAGGGGCATGTTGGGGCGAGTAGTTTTTCTTTCTTTCTTATAATTACAACATAATTACAACAAATTATTGCAAGACATTAAAGCATAATACGTGTTCAATGTATTGCGTATTTATATATATTTACTAAATAAAAATATATACATATGTATAAAAACAAATTGTTAAAAATAACAATTTTTTTTTTCTTCTGAAAAATAGCCAAATTCTATTTCAGTCACGGAATAGCAAAAACAGTTATTATGTATTTACCTTGATATGTGTGAAACAGTAAAATGTTAGTAGAATTAAAATGAAAAAATGAATCATTTTTATGGATAAAGCTATGATATCGATCGATCGATAGATAGCTAGATAGATAAAACATTTTGTCTATGGTTATCAAAACAGTACTAAACTTACTTTGATATATACTCTAATACATGCTTTATTCATTAAACAATGTGTACAGAAATAATAATTAACTTTGCAGCAATTGTTTTACAAAAATGCAACACATTTTATTTGAATTATTCTGCGAGTTTCATATACATTATATGTTAGCAACCACGAAAATAAGAACAAAAACAATGTTATTAGGGTACGATGTTCCTTCCCTGTGGATCGCAAGCGAAATTAAACTGAGCAATAGCGCCATCGTCTGCAAAAAATACCTAATAACAACCGTGTGAAACGCTTTGCTACTCCGCCACTGTTCTCGAAACTGTAATAATGACTGTTGCCATGACAATTCTGAGTTATAACTGAACTAAGATCAGCAGGTGTGGACGCTCATCTGCCCTCATCATCACGGATGAGGTCATGGGAAGTTCCACTCTCCGCCCCGTCCATCGGATTGGCCAACGTCACTAGTGCGTACAGCTCCGTTCATTGGCTTATGTGGCTGTCAATCACGCCTCATCCCTCATCGGATGATCCTCCTCAGTAGGACGGTCTGGGCCACCGGAGACAGCCTGACAGTCCGATTCAAAACCGATCACAACAATACATCAGCACGGATGTATTAATTTATATGTCTGTTTAGATTTAAACTTAAGGAGCGACATACCATCGTGAATGGAGTATCTCATCCCGCACAAGGTCCGTTTTCATCCGTGCCATCGCCTCCGAGGAAATTTGACCCTCAGCTGCAGGAGGAGCGCTGTCGAGACGGACATTTTTCTCCACCGTCATCCGATCTGACACCATATCCAATGGTTACAGCCCAGTAGTCTTCACATCGCACGACACGGGCCTTTTCGACAGGTTGGTGGATGTTTAATCGTGTTTCGAGTTCTTTAATGTGCGATATGTTTTTTAGACCATCTCTATCATTTGGCTTCCCTCTGTTGTTTAACGTTAACCGGTTAGCTACCGCTTGCTGTTAGTTGTCCATTAACGAAAGTAAAACAAAAGACCTGTCCGATCACGTTTCTCTAAAGTTGATCGATGTCGTGTGGACTATATCCGTAGAAAAACCTCTGTAATAGCTGTAAGGTTGTGCTTGTGCTGAATACGGTTTGTTTTGAGATGGTGTATATCCGCGGCCTCTACTGTGGCCTTCAGCGCCTGTCATTAAACTCCACTGTTTTGACTCGCACTGCTTTTATATAACAGTTCAGACGTTTAAAAAGTTTAATCTTTCGATGAGTTATACAAGAAAGTGGATACTGTAGTTTTTGTGACGTAACGTTTCGCATAAAATAAAGCAAAAGCACTTTGATTGCGGGGTCTGTGATCAATTACATAAAAACACTTTACCTGTTGTAATTTGAGGCAAACTTTCAGGTGAAATGACACGTTACATATGGTCTATGACTTTGACAGGTCTCTGTGTTTGTGTTCAATTTTAGCAACGCTAGCGTCAAAGACAAACACGTGAGTCAGTATCTGCGTGCAGTGCTCGCGACCGGCCGCATCCGCGAAGAGCGTGCTCTCCTCCCTAGGATGTTATTATTGTTGCGGTCTTCAACTTATAGTCATTCGTAAATAATAATAACAAACAAATATAAAACAAATAACAGGACATATTCCTCACAAATACTTAATCAAATTTTATGTGTAAATATATTAACCTTTTAAACACTTATAGTTTGTTTGTTAATTTATGTACATTTATTCTTGAAAACTGGGACAGGGATAAAGAGATTCTCTATTTATTCAAACTCAAGTCTCTAATACGTTTTAATATAATTACAGTAACATTACATTGCATCTATTTTTTTTTAGGAGTCCTGATTTTAAGGAACAAAATGGCAGTTTTTAGCTCACAGGTGCTTCTCGCCATAACAAGATCAAGGTGAGGTCATCATTCAATTTACTGGTACAAAAATGAACATGTTTGGTCCTTTTCCTGTAGCAATCCAGAGCACAGAAACTTGCTTTAACATCAAGTTCTTTTTTCTTTCTTTCAGGGGATCCTACTTGCTTTCTAAAAGACACGGTTGTGCCTCTCTCCCGTCGACCGTGCGCATACGCTACCATTCAGAGTTCCTCGGCCGGGTTGCCATCACAGCCAGGTGTCCCAGGCCGCTGTACCCCTGTTACACATCCGGCTTCATCCACCCTGGTTGCATAGCTGCACGCCCCCTTCACAGTTCTTGTGCTTGGCTTCAAGAACTAAAGGACACCCCTGAACCTGTCAAGGGTGAGCCTGTCCCTGCTGCTTCTGGCACTCCACCACCGCCAGCACCACCAGCAGTGCCAAGGAAGTCCTTGGGACAGAAAGTCCTGGATGAGCTCAAGCATTACTATCATGGTTTTCGCCTTCTGGGCATAGACACCAAAATCGCGGCCAGGATGGTATGGAGGTTACTGCACGGGCAGCTGCTCACCAGGAGAGAGAGGAGAAGGGTATGTTTGGGTCGAGGAAGATTTGATGAGGAGCTTTGTGTTACCTACATAGAGTGGATGTATTGTATATTAATCCCATGGTAGTTTGATATAGAGAAATCATATAATATGCATTTACATGGTACTTCAGGTTAATTTAAATAATACCTGTGATAGCTATACGCCTGATTTGTTATTTTTTGCATCTCCATGATATGTCAACTCCAAGTTATACATTCTCAAGTAATATTCCAGCATTTGATATTTTAGTAATTATGTAAACATCTATTAGCAAACAAAGACAAAACATCATCATTTAAGTGGTATTAATGGAATTTCGAGTGTTATTATTTTTGATAATCCTGTTAGAACAAACCATTGCTTGGTCAAGGATTTATGATGTAATGTGACACAAATAGGATTGCATAACCAAAAAGCTTAACACCTCAAAGAAAGTACAGCTGGATTAGGCCAGAACTGCTACTCTCACTTACCCATATTTTTTTTTGTATTTGATTACGGATGAATAAGACCTATCCCGTTGCCTCCACAGCTGATGCGGACATGTGCCGACTTGTTCCGGCTTGTGCCCTTCATGGTCTTTGTCATCGTTCCCTTCATGGAGTTTCTACTCCCCGTATTCCTCAAACTCTTTCCAGAAATGCTGCCTTCAACATTTGAAACCGAGTCCAAGAAGGTATTATAAGCTTACATTTGAAACAGCAGCAAAAGTTTAGCCTAAATTACGAAATGCAAGCATAAGAAATCTATTTCCCAACAAATCTATGTTGTAATTTCTAAAAGTTAGTCAAAATTGTTAAGCGATCACTAAAGAAACGCCTGAATTTGTTTGTTTTACTCTAACAGGAGGAAAAACAGAGGAAGGGACTTGCTGCTAAACTAGAGCTGGCCAAGTTCTTACAGGAGACCATTGCTGAGATGGCCCGGAGGAACAAAGCAGCTGTAGGAGATGAGACTCAGAAGTTCTCAACTTATGTGCAACAGGTAAGTTCAGCAAACAAATTTTTCCATATCACAGAGTTAAAATTGTTCTGGTTGTGACCGATGCTTCTAACTTGTCCCATATAGGTGAGGCACACCGGTGAACAGCCCAGCACTAAAGACATTGTGAAGTTCTCCAAGCTCTTTGAGGATGAGCTGACGCTGGAGCATCTGGAGCGCCCGCAGCTGGTGGCCTTGTGCAAACTGCTGGAGCTGCAGCCCATCGGTACCAATAACCTGCTGCGCTTCCAGCTGATGATGCAGCTGCGCACCATCAAGACTGACGATGAGGTGAGACAAAACCAGACAACTGCCGCCGACCCTCTAAAGTAGTTTTACAGCTGAGTTTATGACTTCGCATGTTGCTGGGTCCTGTAGGTTTGTGGGTGACTAAACCATATGTCTTAAAACTAGGAGCTGATCACAAAGAATGCGCTTTTGTGTACTAGTATGCTAGTTTTCTATTACTTCCTACGTAAACGTGCACAAAACACATTTTTGAATGTTGCTTTTGCATCTTTTTTATGAAACGCATTCTAAAAACACTGCTCTTAAAGGGATAGTACACCCAAAAATGAGAATTCTGTCATTAATTGCTCATTCCAAACCCGTGACGCATTTGTTTATCTTCAAAACACAAAATTAAGATATCTCTCTGACATTACCCATAAACTGCTATGATATTACCACAAATCAACGCACAGAAACAAAGTAAGGACACCTGTAAAAATATCCATGTGACATCAGGGGTTCAACCATTAATTACGAAGCAGCATGAATACTTTTTATGCGCAAAGAAAACTATAACTAGGGTTGCACGATATTGGATTTCTGTCAGTATCCAATATGCCAATATTATTAAAAATTATTTTGGCCGATAAGCCAATGCCAATACCGATACATTTCTTTTTGTTTGGGAATCACATCAGTGGCCTGTTCCATAAAGCAGGTTTACCATATAAGCCAGGCTTATTTTAGTTAGCCTGACTTATATTCTAAAAAATCTACTGACAATAAGCCCGACTAACCAAAACAAATAATTTAGCATTTTGGCTAGTTTTTAACAAAACTTATTTGTAAACCTATTACTTCCGGATTTGTACAAATTGTTTAGGATCTGATTTTTTTTTAGCTCTTTTGTTTAAATATAACATAACATAAAACCATTATTGTCCAATATCAGTCCGTTAATATCATGCATCCCTTATAATAACTTAATATATTCTGCAATTCTTCTTCCCTTGCCGAATGCATTCGGTTGGTATTGTTTTCTTTGCGCACAAAAAGTATTCTGGAGTGACAGAGCGGCCTTACAAAAATGTGAGGAGCTTGGGGTGTGTAAATAGTGCGCAGAACGCTCACTTCCAATACAAAACAATTTCAAAAAGCGCGTCTCACTTAAAAAAAAATGCATTTTATCTGATCCGGGCCTTAGAGCTGTAATATTCTATTTAAAATGTCAATGAGATGATCTCAGGTGTTAGATAATCATGATTTTTCTGTCTCTGTAGATGATCGCCAAGGAGGGTGTGGCCACAATGACTGTAGCTGAGCTCCAGGCCGCCTGTAGGAGTCGCGGCATGAGATCTTTAGGTCTGACCACAGATCAGCTCCGACAGCAGCTGCAGCAGGTGTGTGTGCACAGACCAGCCTGACTAGGTTATATAACTGCCTACTGGAGGGTATTTATGACCGTTTTCCACCCAAAGACTGTAAATAAATTGAAAGTATGACACTTCAAGTGTCTTGTTTGACACTCTGAGTATTGTTTTTGTGTTTGTCACAGGGTGGTGTTTTCACCGTCTTCGGTGTTACAGCTATGATTCTCATTGTTTAGACATTACTCCATTCGTGACTGTGTGCTTTGAATCATCAGTAAAGTCGAAATTGTTATTCTCATTTTGTCCCTCTCAGTGGCTGGACCTGCATTTGAAAGAGAACGTCCCACCGTCCTTGTTGCTGCTCTCTCGTGCAATGTACCTGACGGACCTCACTCCCAAAACTCCAGTAATCCCACCGGTGCCCAAACTGGAGGTGAAAAAAAATAAAATACTATACTAGTTATTCTAAATTAATGTATAAAAATACCCTGTGCCTAGCAACTGATGTTTAAAAGTTGATGTCTAGACTGGGCAGAAATGCTTTATTGAGCACTGATATGTTATCACTCTTCTGTTAATGGTTGTTATGGTTTGATATGTAATGTTTCCTTATGTCTGTGTGATAGAAAGCCACTCCTCCTCCTGTGGAGGCCGAAACCACAGCCAAAGGGAATCCGCTGTCTTCCTCAGTGGAGGTGCTGGTGGACTCTGCTCCAGTTATTAAAGACAGAAAGGTAGGAATGTTATTACATCACCAATCAGTCAAACGATTTCTCAGTTTTCATGGGCTCTATAGGATGCCAGTCATTGTATCACAAGTAGCTTAAATTCAATATATTATTAACACTTTGAATGTGTTTTTTGATTTTAGTCTGAAGAATTGTTGGAGAAACCGAGAGGGTTGGACATGCCATCACCTGAAGCTCAGTTAATACATGTAAGTGTGCTAAACAAGATATTGTATTGGTCACTTAACGTGTGTTTTTGTTGAAAGATAAAGAGTCAACAATATGTGGTTTTGGAAGGGTTACTTTGACTATTGCTCATATTTTACAGAACTGTCCTACTTTATATCTGGTTGGCAATGGCTTTACTCAGAAAAAAGTGCCCCTATTATGGGTTATGAATGATCCTTATTTTAGTTTTGGAAGTGCAAGATCAAAAAAGAAAATAAAAATCCTATAATATGCATTTATTCTTACCTTATATGTTCAGTAACTTACCAAGCAGTTCATTTAGCGATTACTTTTTCCAATCCCTCTAATGGTTGGTCGATTTCATTTACAGCCGTGTATGTGAGCTTTTAATGCTGTGAAAAAGGACCCTAGTGGCAAAGAATGAATTTGCATTTTCATTCAGATCAGGTTTTCCCAGTTCTGAGCAAGAAACAAGTGGGTGGGCAATATGCTAATGTTTCAATGATTCAGTCAACCTTCTTAAAAAGGAGGAAATTTTATTATTATTATACAATAACATTATACACAGTGCGCTTTAAGTTATAAAACTTTGTATTTGTATTTTTTTTTCATTCATTTAGGGCTGTGTTACTGCTTGAAAGGTCATTTGCAAAAAATCCATAACTGGGGCACTTGTAGTGGTAGTAGAAATCGTTTTATATAGCATTTTTAGCATGAATTTAGAATTTCTATTAAATATTAAATTTAAAGATTTGATATAGTTTTGTTGTATTTTTAGCATATATTTAGAAATTCTATCAAATATCATATTGAAAGATTTTATATAGTAGCTGCAATATTTTGAAAAGTTCCATTTTAACTTTTTGTATGAAGTTATCATTCCCATCATATATGAAATTGAAAGATTTGATAAAATAGTTGTAATAGTTTAGAAAGGTTAACGGTATACAGTATGTTCTTTTTATTATTTTACTGTAAGCATGCATGTTATTAAATATATGATTAAGTCCATATGTAAATGCCTATGCTCATATTAAACGATAACGGTTTTGTGTGTAAATGTCTATGGGTAATGAGACCACTGGTATCTAGAAACTGCTGGATGTTAACACACTCACCCAAACCTGTTCTGTCCAATCAGGCCAAAGAGGCAGAGTTGTCCCAGAAGTCCAAGATGAGCGCCAATGGCATGTGAGAGGGGCTCCCCGTTTCCTCAGTCACCTTATTCTTTTGGAGAAGAGGATGGAGGTTCGAGTTTGGCCTCTTCCACCGCTGCTGCTTCTGCAGAGGAAGCATCTCTCACAATCCAGGATTTCAGAGGCCTTGTCATCTCCTACGGATCTCATCAACATCTGGTTCACAAAAAGGAGGAAACATGTTTGTTAGAATATAGACATCACTCCAGCTTGACATGTTTGCATCTCCCATCCCCTGAAGATTTGAAAAAATATGTAAATTGGAAACAACTCAGTCCAGCCAGGAAATGAATAAGGAAGTTACAAGACTTGCCACTCTTTCTAAACTTAATTTTGTAAATGTGTAAATAAATTGTACAATACCTGCATATTATATAAGTGCTACTGCTTTATACAGTCGGCTGTGCCATATGCGTGAGCTAGAAGGTGAAAGACGTCATATTTTATTGAGGAAAGCATATATTTGCATTCTGGATAGAGGTTGGCAGATGAATTGTAAATGGCCAAGTATGTGGGTATTTTTTTATTTGAAAATTTCAAATTCCCTTTTCTAAGGGAATATTACGTTCACTCCCTCAGGAGATGCGATTAGCGGTGTAGCGATTACGCCAGGCCTGCCTATGGCAGACTCTGCAGTTTGGCGCATAAGATTTATCACAAACTGTGTTTAATTTGTTAATGATATGCTGTGTCCCTTTTCAATCACGTGTTGAAATTTTTCCTTGGCGGAAAATCTGAATATTGGAGTTGTAAAGTTTACGTTTCACCTATGGTTAAATATACCGGAAATTTCCCACAAAGACAAATGTTTATTTTTGAATGGCATTCTGTTTGGATTGTGAATGCATTTCATATTGCACTGGATAAACCACTGGGAGGGAAAATGATTTCGTATGGCAATACTTTAAAATTTTAATAAAAAAAAAAATAAAAAAAATCCCCCTCGGATATTTTGGTTTATCCCATTATTTGCCTTTAACTTAACTGTAAATTTAATTGAATGTGTTGTGTCTTTAAACTGCCCTGTCCCATTCTGTCCTGGTGCACTTTTTATGTTGATAAAATGTGTAAAATTGAAATATTTCTGCCTCTCATTGCATTAAACGGTGTACCATCTTTTACTGTACAGTCAAAAGTAAAGGTGCTCCATGCTCATACCTCTTTTAAATGTGTTACACAACTCGTGTTATTATTACCCCTGTGTATTTAGTGTTCTGTGAACAAATATAACGGTTTTTCTTTCTAGAACTGACAACATTATTCATGTTTGCAATTAATTTAATATTTTGTTCAGTTCAAAAAACACAACAATTTTTCATTAAAAAAAACTTCTAAGTTCAGAATGATTGATGCAAAATTTATTTTCTCATGAATTTAACCATCTAAATTTGTTGCAAGCTAAATATAAATAACTTGGCTCCAGCTTTAAAACGGTTTATTTTACCAGGGTTTTTCAAATTGAATCACTGGGGTTAAAATTAACATTTTGTAAAATGCATAAAAAGTTGTGTTAATGTTAACTTACAAAACTTAATTTAAATTTAAATTCTGTTTAATACATTTTTTGACAATTAGGTTCATAAGTTAACATTTGTTAACTATATTAGTTAATGCACTGCTAACATGTTTTGTTTAAAAAAAACAAAAACACTAAATTTGTCTTAGTCGCTTGCACAGTCATCTCTTGCAAAGGAATCATGATATCCAGGGGTCCTCGGCAACAATGAGTTGGAAAATCCTTCTCATTTAGCATCTGAGGTCCAAACCTCGCCACGGTTCTTCACCATGGACTTTGACTGTGTACGCACAGCCTGTGTTTCCTCTGGAATGCTGTTCAATGGTTGATTGGAGATGTCTTCTCTGTGGTTTTTAGTTTGACTATGTAAACAAGCTGATTAGCAGGAATGTCATCCAAGTTCTCATTCCTCAGATTAGTTCAGCGGAGCATTAGACCGCTGGTACAGTTACACAAGTCTGGTCACAGGACTCTTTTAACTTCTTTAAAGTGTCTCATGAAAACCGGACTGGGCTTTGATCATTCTGAGGGTGCACAGGAACATTTAAGCTCCTTTTTTTTTGGTCTACTGAGATTCATGCTTCTATTGCTTTGTCTCGAGTTTCAAAATGCTGAGTTGAATTTAACCAAGGTGAGAAATAAGGCATATCTCGCATTTGTCTTCCAAACTTTGACAAATGAAACAATTTTAAGCATAAGCAAGTCTGAACATGTTAGATATAAACAAGATGTTTAAAAACTTAGGTTAAAGTTACATAAGTACTAAATAGGATGCATTAGTCTTTTGATGAGCATAGATTTTTTTTTCTATGTCAATCATTGGATTTCTTTGCATTATATATTTTGCTCCTCACAAAAGAAGAGCTTTGCTCATAAAACTAAGCATTTAAATGTCGTCTTACTAAGACATAAGAAATAATATTGAATATTAAAGAGTAACAACCTTTTAAGTAGTCTGTTTTACATTATAAGCCATCAGAACATCATTATACTTTTTGGCTATACAAATAACACCTGCACCACATTTAGTATTTGAGTCTGAATAACACTGAGGTGTTTCCCCCTCCTCTATTATCTCAATGCATATGAGCCATAAAAGCCTGGGGTATAAAAAAAAAAATGACACCAAAAAATAAATACATTTAGAGAGTTTATAAAAGCGTTCAATAAATGTTCCATTAAACATAAGTAAATAAAATCAAATAAATCTAACTACTATGTCAGACTTTCCAAAATAGAATTCAAAAGAGAAATATGTTAAATATGTGAAAGTGGAACCATCTAGTGGTTAAAGTGCAGGACTACATCTCTCAGATCCTCCTACACATGTCAGTAAACAGAGACAACAGTGGAAAATCTTATTGATGACCTGCTTCCAGACTCATTGTGGATTTTCTTTGTCATTCAGTTTTTCACAACTATGATAAAGTGGGTGATTTAAAGGCTAATGGGTATAAAGTATGTATTTAGGATCCCCTAAAACACAGTTAAAACACTGTTACTAACTTTGGTTTTGAAACCATTAGTAAGAACAGGGCCATGTGAGCACAGTACATCTTTCTGTAAAACAGCATTCATTCTGAAACCAATCATTCATATCTGTTTATCTAAATCATCATATGCTTTTATAACACAAGTAATGGCACCATGGTTGCTGAAAACACTACAATAGACGGCACAAACTAAGTACATCTCTACAGACGAGGTGCGCATCCTACACATTATTGTGGCCCATATTTTTGAAGGATGTGGTTGCTAGTTGCAGCTTCCTGTCGTGTTCTGAGGTGCACATGAAGAGAGACGTGACAATCAGAAGAGTCTTTGCCTTGGAGAGATTTTGACGGTTGACTTTTGTGTTGTATTCAGTTTGGGCAGGTTTTCTGATCGTTGAATAAGACATCGAGGACCACCGACTGACTGAAAAGGACCGGGATTTATTTAAGGAGTTGGGGTGAATTTAAAGGGAGGGAGCCATGGCCTCCCTCCTGATGCGAATCTTTCGGTTGGGCGTGGAGAAAAAGCGAGTTCGTCATTACGAAAACCTGAAGAGGGATGTGGATCCACACCAGACGTGGGAGACTATGGGAGAACTGGGAGATGGGGCTTTTGGGAAGGTCTATAAGGTAAGGGGTTTAAATCATGAGGTTCAGTTTTCTGTTAAATGCAGAAGACTTGTAATATATGTCTCTCAGCCCATTTAATTTCAACTATTTTAAGGGGTTTTAGGGAATTTGGGGTAAGATTATCAACAGAAGCATAGTTATACTAATGTAGGCCTTCAAAGTGGCATAGCCTGATCTAATCTCATGTCATTTCAAGGAAATCCCCCCCCTCTTCAGACAGTCAACTAAAGTGTTCTTTCAACATTTCATGCTCATGCAAAATTACAATAATGATTTAAAGTGTATAGAATGAATACAGATTGACTAACGATTTAAAAATGAGAACTTGCATCACAGCGTTCGTCCTTATTGATGTAATTTTAGGTATACATCTACTTTTAACTAACACATGTCCATAAATATATAAATATCACACGGGTAAGCAACTAGTGCTATTGTTCGTAATATTATTCGCGAATGCTCGCAACCGTTTCACTTAAACTCAGAACAACAGCACGACTGCAAATGTAATTTTTACACAAAAGATCAATAAACATACTTAAATATCAAGTAACTCTCATTTTAGAAACAATATCGCCAGTTATTTAAGTTTTGCTTTCGTCAGCAGTTCAAAAGGAAGTCAAAGGAATTCCTTGCGTCTTGTTTCAGAATGTTTGTTTTTCTGCCAAATGAATCGGTTTCTGTGAATCGGTTCAGAGCACGTCTTCGATTCAGTGATTCACAACTCAAGAACGTCATTTTACGCGACTGTTGATGTAGTCTGTAATTCAGAATAGATTTATTTATTAATTTTTGGTTACAAAAATGATTTTCAGAGAAAATTCCTAGAATGTTATTATTTGGATCTCAAAAGTAAACAGGGGGAGGACCGGATGTTTGTGCATGATGAGATACGTATTTTGTGGTTTAGGTTGCCAACATGAGTATTGTTGTGATGTCACTACATTACATAATGATAGGCTATAGCCTATGCATAATGTGTAAACAACTAAAGCAATTTAAAAAATCAATTTTAATGCAGTCTACCTAAATACAGTATTTACTAAAAAAAACACTCTGTATTTAAACTATTCATTTACTTTTATTTTAAATTAACAAATAAGTGGAAATGTAACAGTTAGCTTGTAACACTGAAAAGACAGTGTAGCTGTTTCTGAAAAACATATTCATGCACTTTGTTTATTTATAGGTTTCTAAGGTGACAGAAAATGGGGGTTTTAGGGCAACACTGTGGTTGAGCAACTTCCTGTTAGACCAAAATGTGAAAGATCAAAGCTGGCTTCCTGTTAGCAATTTCAAGCTCATATCAACTTCTCTCTCTGCATAGCTTTATAAAAATGAACTGCAGCTTGCAGCTGCACAACTTTCAGCATTTTTACAGTGTCTTTCTGCATCATGGCCTACTTTCTAGCTTTTATAACTTCCTTGCTCTTTTATTAGAACTGACAAAGGCAAATGTTACAGTATAACTGTTGATTACAGGCCCAGAATCAGACTACAGGCGTCCTGGCAGCTGTTAAAGTCATTGAAGTGCGCGGTGAAGAGCAGCTGGATGACTACATTACTGAGATAGACATCCTTGCATCCTGTCGCCATACAAACATCATCTCGCTGCTGGACTCCATCTTCTTTGAGGGGTGGCTGTGGGTAAGGAACGTTGTTAATATTTATTACAAATTTACCAGAGGTATTTTCCCACCGTTTATTTATATGGACTGTATTGGAAGTTTAAAAAATTACTTTTTTAAAATCAAGTTTTAAAGACATAAACACATACAGTTTATATTTTTAAAACATTTATATGTTTTAACATGCATATATGTACGTTCATTTAATTTATTTATAAATATATTGAATACATAAACACAGCATATTTTTCTTAAATATATACATGCATGTGTGTGTTTATATATACATGATAAATATACACAGTATGCACACATATATTATGTGCACAAAACTTTTAGTTTGGATGGCACTAAAAATAATGCATCACTATATTGCATTATTCCATAATAAAACTGCGCACCATGGAAAGTTAATGCATTATGTTATGTTAACATAACATTTGTCACCCGGGCTTGCTTTTTTAGTTTTTTATTAAAAAAAAATAACTTTTTTGAAAAAGTAACTCCAATATTTTCTTGTAAATGTAAAAGTTACTTTAGTAGTTACTCAAAAACGTAATCTGATTACGTAAAATGCGCTACCCCCATTTTTTTCATTTTAAAAGTCTGCATAAATAAAGGCACATTCTTTTTTATAGTGTTTATTTTTATTTATTTCATTTATTTATTTAACCGCTTTGTTTTGTCTTTTTAGATCCTGATCGAGTACTGTCCTGGAGGTGCTCTGGATGATATCATGTTGGGTGAGTGACTTTTTTAGTCCTTTATGGTAGTATCTGTATGGCATTATCATAATTTCTCCATACTGTGTGTGTTTCAGAACTGGAGCGTGGCCTTACAGAGCAGCAGATCAGTGAGGTTTGCTGTCAGTCTCTTCAGGCTCTGTCTTACCTGCACCAGCATCACATTATACACAGAGACCTGAAGGCGGGCAACATTCTGCTCACCATGGATGGACAAGTCAAACTAGGTACAGATATATTATTCTATCACTTTTTTGGTCTAAATACAGTCTGCTTTATCTTTTTACATTCTCTTTCATGCAGCTGACTTTGGTGTGTCTGCAAAAAATGACCATACCCTCCAAAAACGCTCAACTTTCATTGGAACTCCATACTGGTGAGACTCTCTTACGCTTGATGAAATGCTCTTGCTGTCATCATTTACTCACCTTTCTGTTATGATAAATAAGCAGATTAGATCATATTATTTTGTCCTTCAAGGATGGCACCTGAGGTGATAATGTGTGAAACGTCAAAGGACAATCCCTATACGGCTAAAGCTGACATTTGGTCACTGGGCATCACTTTAATTGAGGCCGCTGAGATGGAGCCTCCTCATCATTCTCTCAACCCCATGAGGGTCTTGCTGAAAATCACCAAATCTCCACCGCCCACACTCTCCAATCCTCGTCAATGGTGGGTTGCCGCTTCCTCGTCCCCTCTTGAGATCTGCTGGGGTTTAGGCTTAAGCCTTATCTTGATTTATTTGCCGACAGGTCATCGCATTTCCAAGATTTTCTACGTAGGACCTTGCAGAAGAACCCTGAGTCTCGTTGGGGAACCCAACAGCTCATGGCCCACCCTTTCTCTTATGCGGGACGAGACGGACAAGCCCTTAAAGAACTCATCGCTGAAGCCAAAGCAGAGGTCACTGAGGTCATAGAGGCTGAGGTAATACAAAAACATGCTGTTATTTTGAACTTTCTATTCATCAGAGAATCACCAAATCATCATATTCAAGTAATTTCTCAAGGATCAGGTGACACTGAAGACTGGATTAATGATGCAGAAAATTAAGCTTTGCATCACATGAATAAATTACACTTTAAATATTATTAAAATAGAAAATAATAATTATGTTTCACAATATTCCTGTTTTTACCAAAAGTAAAGATATCTTTCATAAAATCTTAAACATCAGAAAAATCTCACTGACCCCAAACATTTGAACAGTGCTGTAATTAAAAACAATTAAATCATGATTAATGTGTTCACACTAACATGCATTCATGATGAAAGGAAAACATATTAAAACTTTTCTTTTTTACACCACATGACTTTTTTTTTTACACCAAAAGTCCCTCTGTTGGACTGGTCAAACAAATATAATCCATATGTAATGCAGTACACAGCTTAATACATCTTTTTCTGCATCTGCAGTCTTTGTTAGATCTCGAATGTTCTGCGAAGGAGACAATCTCTGGAGAGTCAGAGCAAACAGTGCCACAACCAGGACAAGCAGTTGAAGAACAAGAACCCGAGACCCCTAAAAAAACCTCAGTTCCAGATGCTGTTCCTCAGTCTCCCACTGACTCAGAGCCAATACCTGAGGTAAAGACGACCCGCAGGGCTTCCCAGGCCACAGATAAAGCTCAGAAGAGGGCAAGACGCCTCTCGGTTCCAGGAAATCTCCTCTCGTTTTTTACTGGAGGCCCCCGTCGCAAATCTGGATTCTGGGGTGACAATACACCTCTTCAAGGAAGTAAGGACTTAGAAGTTTCAAGTGCTGCTGTGGGAGCTTGTCCTTCAGAAAGTGAAAGCACTGACAAACTGAAGGAGCAAACGTCTGACTTAGTTGATGCTCCAAGTAATGAGGCTGCTGACACCAAAGACAAGGAAGCTAAAGTAGAAACTGACAAGGTGGTAGCCCAGACCTCAAACCAATCAAGTACACAACCACGAACAGATTCCTCTGAAAAGGCAACACTAGATCATACCAAGGAGGACACTGAAGCTGTTGAGAAAAATGTGAAGTCTGATGATTCAGAAAATAATGACCAAACTTTTTGGAAATCCCTTCAAACACCTGCAATTATTGACAAAGGCACAGCTCATCCACAGAGGACACTGATTATAGCTTTGTGTTTGGAAACACCACTCGCTAAAAGGACTGAAAGAAATGAGGGAAATTATAAAAACGAGTACCTTGATTTGGCCAGCACTTTGCAAACTTGCAATTCTCCTCCTCCTTTAGATATAAACAAAATCTTAACTGCAGAGATGCCTTCTAATAATGTTCCTGAAGAAGTTTCTGACCTCAAAAAAGCACAACAGATAACTGAACCATCAGAAAACGAAGCTGTTGAAGGAAGAACTGAGGAAGAACCAGGAGAATTGGAGACAGATGGAGGAACGGTGGATGCAACAATAGAGGAAAGTAGTGAAAATGACAAGGAAGTTAATGCAATGACAGAAGAACAGTTAGCTGCCAATGAAGATGACACTACTATGAAGGTAGTGTGTGAGGATGTGAATGAAGTGGTCAGTGAAGAGCATGTTATTACTGAGATAAGCCGTGAAGAAGTCAACTCAAGCAATGAAAAGTCAGAGGAAGAAGAAAGCTGTGAAAATGACCAAAATCTTTGTACGGAAACAGAGGAAGAGGACCATACATCCAACGAGGAAGATGTAACCGTGGAGGTAGAACATGAAGATTTAGACTCAACAAATGGAAACAGTGACAACACAAGAAAATCTAATGACGAGGCAGAAAAACCAACCCAAGAGGAGATAACCACAGATTCACAGATGGCAGAGATACCATGTCAAAATCAAGAAAACACCAGTTCTGAAGGAGAAAATTTCAGCACTGGTAATGAAAAAGATGCTGGTGATGACCAAGACAGAGCTAGTCCAAAAGAAGTCTGTTCTGAAAAGAAAGAAGATGAGACAGATTCAGAAGAACCTGAACAAGAGCCTCACATGAATACTAATAGTGTACAGAATGTTACAGAAGAGCAATCAAAACTTCTTGGTGAAGATACAACAGATGTTTCTGGACCAAAGTTGAAAAAGCAGGTGATGTTTGCAGTTCAAGAAGACAAACAAGAGCAAGAAACGCCACTTGCAAATGGCTTAAAAGATCTAGACTTAATAGCACTTCATGAATTTAATGGATCGACTCCTAAGGAGTCTAATGAAGACATAAATGCACCTCTTTCCCCTACCGAGCCTCCACTGTCTCCTGGAATTGAAGGGGTAGGTCTGGAACAATAAGTAGCTAAAAACTCCCAGGCCTATTAAAGATGTACAAACGTTTTTCTTTTTGTATTCATTCAGGAATTGCACCCAAGCAGGCGGACCGTTAAAAGGACACGGAAGTTTATGGTGGACGGTCGTGAGGTCAGTGTCACCACTTCAAAAGTGGTTGGTGAGGGAGACAAGAAGGAGCAACAAATGCGCTGCAACAGGTAATGAATGCTTTATAGTGGACATGAATGAATGGAGGCATCACATTCATAACTTTTTGGGTGTTTGCAGACGGCAGGAACTGCATGCGTTGAAACTCTTGCAGAGAGAAGAGCAGAGAGAACATACCCTGCTTGAGCAGAAACTACAGCAGCAGCGAGAGCAGATGTTCCGTCACATAGAACAAGAGATGACCGTAAGCTACAAGCCCTTTGGCCTCAGTTAACAAATTAAGACGCGCTATTCAACAGAAATGTTTCCATTCAGCACCTTGTCTGAAGTACACAACATGACCTTTGTACAAACACCTTTGCTAATGTTACTTTGACATGCAGGGACTTAAAGCACATTTCAAAAGGAATATTTATTTATTTTTTCATACTACATATTAATGTGCAATTCATAATTTCACTTGTAACACACAAAGTGTTTGTTTTATTATTTGAAGAGTTTATTGCAAAAACAGATAGAAGAATAGATTTTATTAATAATTTTTTTAATTAATTTTCTCGGCTGCTTAAACCATGTTTTTTATTTTTTATTTTTTTGGGGGGGGGGGGGGGGGGGGGGTTTTTTTTTT
>JAUMHP010000059.1:5997988-6014617 GCA_032361065.1 Enteromius trimaculatus
TCTGCAAAAATGTCAACAATTCTGTGTTTTTCTGTCAATATGGGGTGCTGTGTGTACATTAATGAGGAAAAAAATAACTTAAAATGATATTAGCAAATGGCTGCAATATACTTTCCGTATCCACTGTATATATGTTCATCAATTATCTAATTCTATCAAAGTGTTTTAGCCCTACTTGAAATGCAAGCATAATTGTGCATTTTTATTCTAGTTCCACAGTGAAGGCAAAACACATTTGTGATTGTGTTTACAAACTGAGGTATGAAATCCATTTTTACAGATTTTCTTGATCAACTTAATCCAAAACTACCCATAAAATAATACAAATTATATAAATAATAACATAGTTCATAATATCAAAATATGCATTGAACATGTAAATATCTGACTCGAGTGTGTTGATGTCTGTTTCGGCGCTCAGAGATGTTAATGAGGGACGTGGCCTGCCTGCCTCCTTCTCGTCCTCCATCTGCAATCTGATTGGCCGCTGTACGCCCCAAAAAACATTGAGCAAACCCTCAATGATCAACTCTCCTTCCTCCTGTGAAAACCACATAACATTTATATAATGAATATATGACATACTTACAACAGGTTGTAATTTACCAGCTAACCAACTAACCTCTCTGTGTCTCAACTGAAGGGCTTCTCCTTTGTAATAAATGTTGTATGTGTTAAGCTGTGAGAGAAGAACACTCCTTCAACCGAAAAGGAAAAAGGGAAGGAACTCAGGTTTACAAGAACGGTAAGAACAAGAAACCTTGCAGTAACACAGCAAAATGCACTTACTTGCTTACAAATTTGTTTTCGCTGATCTGGACTTTGTCTGAATCCTCACTGTCCATGTTGAGTGAGTGGAAAAACACTAGGAAGGCCTGTGAAGAATGAAGGGATGAATTGAAAAACATCTCCTCTGAGAAAAAAGTGGTAGAGAATCTCATGACTTTTCGCCTGAAAATCACAAAAAGACTCCAGGCAAGATTCTTACACACTAAAACGCACAAACACACACACACACACACACACACACACAAACTGAACGGTCTTACACCACATTACTTAACTATTAAAGGCTGTAATATACATTTAGGTCTAATATTGCATACAGTAGTTTACCATTATTTAAATGTACATATTTAATCTTTTTTACTGCTAATGCAAAAGAAATGAACAAAAAAAATTACTAGTATGTCACATTCAAGCAATAACGTCATCAAAGTTACAAATACACTTATAGTTTATTCATTGAGATATGTGAGCCAGGACCACAAAACCTTTGTCTTACTGCCAAAAATACATTGTACGGGACAAAATTATAGATTCCTATTTTATGCCACAAATCATTAGGATATTAAATAAAGATCATGTTCCATGAAGATATTTAGCAAATTTCCTACCGTAAATATCAAAACTTTTTTGATTAGTAAAAATGCATGGCTAAGAACTTCATTTGGACAGCTTTAAAGGAAATTTTCTCAATGTTTAGATATTTTACGCATCCTCCGATTCCAGATTTTAGAATAGAATAGTTCTAGCTCAGCAAAATACTGTCCTATCCTAACAAACCATACGTCAATGGGAAGCTTATTTTATATTTATTTATAAATCTCAATTTAAAAAAAAAAAAATTACCCTAAAGACTGGTTTTGTGGTCCAGGGTCACACATAATTCAATGAAGTACCTTGAGTTCACCCAAAAATGAAACTCGATCAACATCTAATACTGTTCCAAACATGACTTTCTTTCTTGTGCTGAATATAACAGTAGATATTATAAAGAATATTAGCAACCAAATAGTTGTGGTTACCATTGACGTCCATTGCATTCTTTCTCTACGTACCGTTCATTCTTCAAAATATCTTCAT
The DNA here is from genome assembly GCA_032361065.1 of Enteromius trimaculatus. Taxonomy (NCBI): domain Eukaryota; kingdom Metazoa; phylum Chordata; class Actinopteri; order Cypriniformes; family Cyprinidae; genus Enteromius; species Enteromius trimaculatus. The sequence goes on from JAUMHP010000059.1 coordinate 5,999,855, forward strand.
TCATGTTCTACATACAGGTTTGGAATGAGGGTTAATACTAACAGAATTTAAATTTTTGGGTGATATCCATTAACATCCATGGAACATTTGCATTACATAAAAGGTTCATTAGATTTTCTTCACATACAGAAACATTCACTGAAATGTTCTTTGAGAAACCAAAAATGGCTCTTCATTGGCATCACTATAAAAAAACAAAAACTGAAAATCTGAAAGATGAATTCAATTTTTAAACCAACATTTCATCAATTTTAAGCTTATCTGAATAGACATTTGAAGACGTACCTGTGAAGTTCAAGATGACAAAGCAGGTGGCTTACTGTACAAGCAGCACGTGGGAGAATCCAGCAAAGTCAAAAAAGCAGCTCAGACTCTGGCACACACATCAGATAATGTAACTGTACCAGTCAGCAAACATGGAAGTCATGGAAGTCATCTGGTCAGCATGAAAACAGCTGTGTCGTGGATGAGAGTGTGCCGTTGACAAGCTAAAGGACTCTTTGCCCCTCCCTGTGAGACTCTTCCTCATTGCGAACGTTCAGTCAGGAAGTCGCAGCTATTTTCACTCGGGTCGGACTTCCTCCCATACGCCGCAGATATGCTCACTCTGCCCCCAACCACAATTCAACATGCACGCCAAGATAATTACAAGCACAGATAGCCAACGTTTGGACGGTTTGCTCGGCCAGACAGGAAGTACGCTTGGTCGAGCACATAAACAGGCCTGTGGATTGTCCGCTGGGGCAGATGTTAACACACTGTCCCACAAATGTAACACTAGTTAACACATAACGCCGTTTATTTTAAAGAAATGTGTGGTTACCAAAGAAAAAACAAAAAAAAAGAGAAACAGAGAGAAATGTCACCCTGGACCACAAAACCACTCTTAAGGGGTATTTTTGTAACAACAGCCAAAAATATAGTCGCGAGTTAAAATGATTTTGTATTTTATTGCAGAAGTACTTAGGATATTAAGTAAAGGTCATATTCCAATTGTAAATTCGTTATTGTAAAAAATATTAAAACGTCATTTTTGTTTATTAATACGCATTGCTAAGATCCTCATTTGGACAACGATTTTTAAAAGCGATTTTCTCATTATTTCCATTTTTTTGCACCCTTAGATTCCAGATATTCAAGTGGTTATATCTCTGCCAAATATTGAACTATCCTAACAAACCATATATCAATGAAAAGTTTGTTTTGTATTTATTTATAAATCTCAATAATAGACTGATTTTGTGGTCAAGGGTCACATATAATTCAATAACCTCATTACAGGCATTGAAGAAGTTGTTTTTTAAGTAAATATTTAAAGCAGGTAACTTGTTCCAGAGACTAGGGCCTGCGACAGCATACAGTAGGTTTGATCCCTCCTACATTGTATCTTTGTTCTTAGAACAAGGAGCCCAGTGCCACGAGATCTTAAGGATCTAGTAGGATTGTAATTGGAACAGGCTTCTGTAAGGTAAGAGGGGGCCAGGCTGTGTAGTAATTTAATAACAAAAGTTAAGACTTTAAAACTGATTCTGTACTTGATTGGTAGCCAGTTTAACGAAACTAAAATGGGTGTGACATGATCAACTCTCCGTCTGCCGGTCAGCAGCCTAGAGGTAGCATTTTATTTTCCTTCTGTAAATGCTTCAAACAGGACAGGCTAATTCCATAATATAAAGAATTACAGCAATCGAGATGAGATAGAATAAATAGATGAATAATCTGTTGAATAAAGTGTTTTGATAAAAAAAAAAAAAAGGCTTCAGTTTTTGCAACACGCCGTAAATTAAAAAAAAAAAAGTTCAATTCAACCACAGCATTAACTTGCTTCTCGAACGTCAGACCTGAGTCAAATACAACACCAAGGTTCCTTGCAAATGAAGTAATGTATTTGGAACAATGGCTGAGCTCAAATACATTTCTGTTTTGCTGTTTTTTAACGGCAAAAAGTTTTGATTGAACCAGGCTTGACAGTATATGGACCCTTTATTTTTATGCTGTGTTGGGAGATCTAATTGTGTATCATCTGCAGGTGGAACGACATTCCATGCTTTTCAAAAATGGCACAGATGTGCAGCATACAGTATATAATGAAAATAAGATCGGCGAGAGAATAGATCTTTGCGGTACTCCACATGAAAGGGGATGTACAGAGGAAGCGTGCTGACCTATAGAAATGTGAAAGCTTCTATTCAATAAAAAAAGAAAGAAACCATTTCAAAACTGTACCATGATTCTCCAGCCTAGAAAGCAAAACCTCATAATCAATCATGTCAGAAGCAGAACTTAAATCCAAGTACCAAAGACACAACATTCGCTTTGTCAGTTTCTAGTAACATGTCGTTAGACTTTTAAAAGCGCTGTTTCTGTGCTGTGAGAAAAAGAGGAAGCTTTGTCGTTGTGATGTGAATGGCAGCAATACCTTGTTAACTTTTTATGTTTTGACGACGCATGAACCAGAATAAAGCTAAAGCTGAGAGATAAAAAGAGAGAAGTCATGAATGAATTGATGCGAAGGCTGCTTTTACTGGAGTCTGCCTGAACTGGCATCTGTTCCTCTGGTAACAAGCAGATTTGAGCTCAGCATTGCCACCTCGTGGATATTAATATAATTACAAGTTGATTCATCATCTCTTTGTTACATAGCAATCAACAATAAACCACATTTAATTCTGTTAGATTTTATTGTTTATCCCGCTCTATATTAAAATGCACATTAATTTTTTTTTTATTTATTAAGGAATTTTAAGTAATTCCTTTCAAATTCATGAATAATAGGGATTCATAAAATTATTTTACTTTAATTTATATTTAATTACTTCATATGTATTTATCATAACAATGCATGAATTTAAGTCATTGCTTCCCAATGAAAACCAAAAAACAAACAAACAAATAAATGTCTAGATTAGTAATTGACTAGACTAAATCTCTGAAAATGTTTTTGTTTATTAAAATATTTAATTCTATGATATTTATTTAACATAACAATATACCGTGCACACACCTCTCAATATAGTCAAACAAGCAAACACATACATTTATTTAAAATAATAATTAAACAATCAAATAATTTTCTTGATTTGTACCTCTGGTAATGTTTTTATCTCTTTCTATTAAAATCTATATTTAATTATTCAGTATTTATTAAATGTAACAACACTGTGTCACACCACTGAATGTTATAAATAAATGTATAAATTTAGCCCATTACTTATTTAATTCAAATTCATATTTATCAAAACAATATTCTGTGCCTTCACTTGCAAAGAATAAAAATAAATAAATGTCTGGATTAGCACTGGGTTAATGCTAATATCTACTAATGTTTTTGACATTCTTTGTTAAAATTATAGATATATACTTAATATTTAATATTCAACATATTTAGGAATTTAAACATAATATATAAAGGCTAGAAAAGCATTTACCATGTTTCTGCTACAACCTAACTGTATATTTTTTAAAGTTAACTTTCTGTGTAAATTTTAAATGACTTATTAACTTATATTATTATAATTATTATTATTACTTTTTTTTTTCTCACAAAATACCAACAAATGCACATCATGGAATCATTCACAGATGCTTTTATTTCTTTGTAAAAAAAAGGAGAGAAAAAAAAAGAGACAAATAGCAGGCAAACATGCAAAAAAATTCATTTATCTAGGCAGAACTCAGTTTAAGAGCACAGATATATCTACATATATACAAATGAGCATTTACAACCTTATTTTGAATGTTGAAGATTAAATTGAGACGCACACAGATGACCCACATCCTTTTGTTAAAGCTTTCAATGCAATCAGTCAGAACATTCATTCACATGCTACAGCCTAGGGTACAAAACACAAGTGTTTCTAGAGAGTCCTTGTGGAGCGCTCGAGGACTAATGGAAAGATGCTGAGAAAGAGCCCGGATCGCTCTGCACTTCACGCTGCGTTCTAGATGACATTCTCAAACAGCTGCATGGAGCTCATAATGTTCTCGTCCTAATAAAACAGCAGAGGCAGGAAAAGCGTTAGTCGCAGATTGTTACAGACAGTTTCATGTTAGAGAGAGTTTAGAAAATGTCTGGCTGTCACGCACTGACACCGAGAGCCTCCGTATCAACATAAATCAGTCCAGTGTTGACATTTATCTGACATTAACTCTGATGCTTCTGTCTGTGCATGCAGAACAACCGCAGGTGCTTCCAGACAACGCACCAGAACAAGACGATTTAATACAGGTCAATATAAAAATAAAGAAATGCATAAATTTGTAGCTTGATTTTTAAAAACATTAATCAATTAATACCAAACTATTATTCAAAGATATAATAATATTTAACTGACAAACCATGTGGCATGCATTTGAATAATAATATTAATAATAATAATAGATATTATTATAATTAATTTTTGTAGTTTTTACCTATTAAAACAAGTGGTATGCTTTTGTATAATAACAGTAACAATAAAATAATTATTATTCAAATTGTTCTTGTTGTTATTTCAAAATCAAGTTTTTTCGTATTATTATTATTATTATTATTATTAATAATAATAACAATAATAAATACCTATTAAACCATGTGCCATGCTTTTGTATTATAATAATATTGATAAAAATAATACAATAATAACAACACTAGTTATTATTCAAATAATTTTTATTTCACAACCACGTTTTTTGTAATTTGATATTAATATTATTATTAATAATAATCACATTAATAGTATTTACCTATCAAACCAAGTGGCATGCTTTTGTATAACAATAACAATATCAATAGTTATTATTTAAATTGTTCTTGTTTCAAAACACATTTTCTTGTAGCTGGATATAAATAATAATAATAATAATAATAATAATAATAATAATAATAGCATTTACCTATCAAACCAAGTGGCATGCTTTTGTATAATAATAATATAACATTTTTATTTTGTGCCAAAACTATTCAAAATGTAGTATTTCATGCCCATATTTTCATCCAGTTATAAAATAACATTTTAATCCTGTGTCAACTTCTGAAGCATTTCCGAATGATTTGTTTTTGATAAACTTCCCTTTCTGACTAAAGAGGAAGTTTTGAATTACAGTGTATTTTCATATTAATCTTCATGTAAAAACACACAGAAAAGTTTGATTTCCTATGACCTGAGCTCGCTCTACTCCGGCCCACCTTCTGACAGGTCTCTATGAACTCCTCTATGGTCACAACGCCATCTCTGTTTCGATCCATTTTCTGAAACAAAGGTGTTTACAGAGATCAGAGATGATCATGACTGGCTAACAATGGGATTGTTAAAAGTGTGTTACCTGGAAGAATTTCTCCACATGTTCAAATGCAGCATCATCTTTTACACAAGGAAAGGTGTACCTGCCCATCATGTCATAGATGGACTTCATGATAGCCAGCATTTCCTGAAGAAAGTGTATGTTACTTGTGGAAACAATGCAAAATACTGTATGTGTACTAATGAGACGATGCCGGTTTGTTTTGTACCTCTTTGGTGATATAGCCGTCTTTATTAATATCATACAGGTTAAAAGCCCACCTCAGTTTCTCGGTCACAGAACCTCGGAGCAGAACAGAGAGGCCGATTACGAAGTCCTGCCAAAGCACACATACTAGTTGATTATAAAACAAAACCATATTCTCACGTGGGATTGTCTGTTTGACTAACAATTATGTTCTATTGAAAATGAAGCCAGTGATGGAGGTGTAAAAATAGCAGAAGCAATTAACCTCTGTTCCTTTGATATAATTCAAATCTACTGTAGTAGGCAGATAGTATTGCTAAATACACGAATATAGACATTGAGTTAAATAGTAAAATAATAACAAGCTGCTTTCAAATGATAGTGTTTGCAAGTGGTTTGCTGTAATGGTACTTACCTCAAAACGTATAGAGCCATTTCGGTCCATGTCAAAAGCATTGAAAAGGAAATGTGCGTATGTGGTTGCATCTAGAAAAAGAAATGATTCTTAATTTGATTTTTTAGATTAGGATTTTATAACTTACCTGACACAAATTGGTCACACTCTTTATTTTGATTTTTACAGATTTTATAAGTTTATTAATGAAAAACGAAATAAATAGAAAGTATATAAATAATAATAATTAACTATATAATAAATAAAAAGTATAAGTATAATATAATAGGTAATAAAATAAATAAAAACTTTTATTTCGGATGCCATCACATCATACATCATGTCAGACTCTGTGCTCCCCTTGTGTACCTTCCTTGCCCATATTTGGTTGTTCCTGTCCTAGTTTAGTTGATTATGTTAATTAGTGTCCAGCCCATGTACCCCATGTGTGTTGAGTTCAGCCTCGTCAGTGTGTGTGTTTATAGTGCCTATGTTTTAGTCTATGCTATTGCTCCTTAGGTGTCAAACCCTTTCTACTCTGTCAAAATCTTTATTAAAACCTATTTTACTGCAAGATCTATGCTTCGTGTGCTACCTGCCAGAGAGGCCGCATGACACATTGGATGTAATTTGTTTTTTTCTGTGTATTTATTATGCATATGTAAAGACACACATACACCATATATTTAGAAAATATGTATGTATTTACAACTATATATAGTAATTATATCATATATAAATATATTTAGTATAAAAATATTTATATTTATAGTTAATAAATACACACATTAAACATATTATGTAAACAAAAACTTTTATTTTGGATGCAAATAATCACAATGAATTGTTTGCACTAATACAAACACACACACGCATGTTGGTTTTTGTGATTTATAGGGTCTCTCCATAGGCGTAATGGTTTTTATACTGTACAGACTGTATGTGCTATTGCCCAACACTGACCCTACACCTAAACCTACCCCTTACAGGAAAATGTGTGCATTGTTATATTTTCCATAAAACACTATTTAGTATGTTTTTTAAGCCTTTTGAATTACGGGAACACTGAAAATGTCCTCATAAAACACCTACATATTGTGCCCTCATAAACCCGCACACACACATACACATACACACACACACACACACACATATATATAAAAAGTTCTGATTCCTCTAAAACTATATAAACCATGTAAACCATTTATAGTTTTAATCATAAAATTTATTAAATGCATTAATAAATGTAAATTCATAATATTAATAGAAAATTATATATGCAATAACAAAAACTAAGCACAAATCTTCCTAAGGAATTTTTTATGCTATTTCCTAAAAGCAATATTACATAAATTTTATAGATGCCTGGCACGTCTCGCTTATATCCACACTAATCAAGTGCCACCAAATCAGAGTTGTAAATGTGATAATCGTGTGATACCTCCTTGAGGGAAGAACTGGGAATAGATCGATTTAAACGTCTCCTCATCCACCAATCCACTGGGACACTCCTATTCAGAAACAAAACATCAACCTAACATAAGACGGAAACTTTGACTTGTGACGATCTGACACTTCTTATGCAGTCTTACGTTTTTGAAGCCTCTGTAGAGCGACTGCAACTCCTTTCTCGTGAACTTGGTCTGAGCCTGGAGCTGCTCCAGACCCTCGGGTTGATGTCGTACCATGGCCAGCTCCAGATCACTGTCAGCGCTGTCTGTCAGAGACGGAGCATGCGGATGAGGAGGAGAGGAGGGGGAGGGAGGGGGTGACTGATATCAGTTAGGCTGCACTAAGGACAGGACAGTAAGGAAGGAAACGGATAAATCATGGAGTGCAGGTGAAAGAACAGCCACATTTGGGATTAAAAGAGGAAGACAAAAATAGACACTGAATAAAGCACAGAAGAGGAGCTGTTGGGAAGACAGACAGGGTGAAACGGGAGACCAGGACAGATCGATATCAGTGATTCTCCACTGGATTCACTTCAGGGCCCAGAATTTTAAATAGACGTCAAGTGGTGACATTAAGCAGTAAAACGGTTAACATACTAAAATGTTCTTTGAAATCAAAAAGACCTACTAAAGTAAGAACCGGAGGAACGGGGATGTTAGTTCACCCCAGAATGAAAATTCTATCATTAATTATTCACCCGCATGTCGTTCCAAACCCATAAGACCTTCATTCATTTTCTGAACACAAATTAAGATGAAATTGGAGAGCCTTCTGTCCCTCCATAGACGGCAAAACAACTAATAGGATCCCAGAGCCATGTGACATCACTGGCTCAACTTCAGTTTTGCGACACTTAAAAGAATACTTTTTTTTTTGCGCGAAGACAACAAAAATAACATAATGTACTCAACCATTCTTCTCCACTGACTTACATCTTCGGCCAATTTAGAGAGTATCACAACACTACGCATACGCATGCTTTAACGTATTGTTTTACGTAGTCAGCCTCGTTTACATCTGAGGAAAAGCGCAATCAAGTACGAAATCTGCGGTTGTTTACGACTAGTGGAAAGCATACACATCCAATGTGATATTCTCTAAAATGGCAGAGGATGTTAAGTCACGGAAGAAGAGGACAGAAATTTCATTTTGGGGTGAACTAACCCTTCAGTTGCACGGTATATGTTAACACAAATGCAGTTAACTGACATTATTAATGCTTTTTGGCAGGAGTAGGAAATAAATATTGTATATATTTATGAATAATTACTTCTATTTGTCTTTGAAATGGTTAATGTGTACTGCTGAATATACTGACAAGCATTTGTAGTAAACTGAATTATACTTTAATGTCAAATGATTAAACGCGATTAATCGCAACCATATAAAACGTTTTTGTTGACATAATATGTGCGTATACTGTGTGTATTTATTATGCATATATAAATACAAACAAATTCATGCATATATTTAAGAAATAAATATCATGTAACGCAAAACGTAAGTAATGCTGTGATCTGCATAATTTGGCCTTGATGAAATTAACAAATGAAATTGATGTAATAGGTTTGGGTGTTTGCATTTAGCAACAACCTTAATAATGCCTTGCAACCCACCAGTTGAGAAGCACTGATCTATTTGACATTTACTCACCATCTATCAGGCATACGAGAACATAAAAAGGGAAGGGAAGAGATTTAGAGAATATAGAAATAAGAGGGGAAAAAAGAGGAAGCAATGGAAAAACAACACATTAGTCTGCCTGTACTACAACTGCATGCCATTAAAATTAATGTATTGCCTCATATTATAAACCAAGCTCCTGTATTCTTCTTAGTCTACACTGTTCTTTTGGGATTATTGAGTTCATTTAGATTACTTTCCACATGCAGCACATTTTAGGTTACCTGACCAGTGTACAAGTGTTCATATAGTGCAAATTCAGTTTAAATTACAATAGATTTAAATAAAAAATATTCATCAAACAATCATTAAACCATTTAGGCTATGAAATGTGATTTAAGCAGGAAATCAGCATATTAGAATAATTTATGAAGAACCATGTGACACTGAAATAAATAACATTTTCAAAGATATATTCAAATACATACTATACAATTATTTATATCCCAATTTATTACTGTTCTTTGATCATTAATGCAGCCTTTCTGGTATAACCAGCTCCCATAGTACACCTTTATCCATTTCACAGTAAACTAGGGCCAACATCAAAACCATATGGTGGTTCTTACCGTCCAGCGACAGCGGGTCCTTGATGCCAAACTGTTTGAGCACCATTATAAACAGAAGAATCACTACAGCTACTGCAAACAGCTCCATGCCCTGAATAGCCATTGCTAACTGAAAATTTACAAAGGTCAAGAGGTCATGCTAGATTTCAACTGTACGATTATAGGAAAAGCAACTCATCTCATAAATGTTTTTGCAGTAATAAGTTGGATAAAGTCTTCAGAGTCCATTCCCGTAACAATTGTGAATTCCTGACGCATTAAACTATAAACACAAACCACAAAAGTAAAACACACAGAAATGACGGCACTATAAGGATCCTTTAAAATAAAGTAAATATTAAAATAAAGTCACTATGTTAGAAATTCCCTCACATCCTCATCCATGTAAACATATAACACCAAGCATATGGAAACCTCTTTCAGCTTTGGTCTCCACAGACTGGTGCGTCATGGTCCTCCTCAGCCTATATATATTCCTTATGGAGCACTGATCTCCAGACTTAGACACTCCCTCTTCCCTCTCCATCTCTTTAGCAATAATGCACAATGATGAGCCAGCCATAATGTATGTTTAGATGCAGTTGAACTGGTGCATCATTAATTTACTTGCATGATACATATCATTAAGAATATTTGACCACAGAATCAAGATTCATAATCATGTGCCTCAAAGCATCATCTAATATTATTTGCATTTAAAGGCTTAATTAAAGTTGTTATGAAGTTGTACTGGTTTGTCTGAAGTGGAGACATATAAAGTAAAATATAAAGCAACATAGAAAATATTCAAAATGTATAATTTTATGTATAATAATAATAAATGTATATGTATAATAATGTATAGTAATAATAATAATAATAATAATAATAATTTTCTAAAAAAAGAAAAAAATTAAAAAGTAAATATACAGTTAAAAACAAAAAATACAAAAATAATCAATAAAATATGGTTAGTTAAAGAAATAAATAAAAAGCTAATAAAAATATAGATCATTTAAAAATTAGTATTGTCAAATGATTAATTGGATCCAAAAAATGTTTTTCATTATGTGATAAATACACACACATACAGTATATTTTAAAAAAAATATTTGCATAAATATATTCATACAGTTTTTATTACAGAGAAAAATATTTAGTTTTCAGATACACCATAATTAAAAATATACATACATATGTGTATATCTATGCAAAATAAATATACACAGTAAACATGCATATATTATTTTTCATGTAATTAATCATGAGCAATTATCTGACAACACTAATAAAAATACAAATAAGTGAATATATTAAAATTAAAATAAGTAAATAACTTAAGTAAATAAAAAAAGCTAAAAAATTAAAAATATGATAATAATAATAAATATGACAACAACAAAATAAATAAAGTGACTTTGTACGTCACAGATATAACTGGCTAGTGTCATAAGTGCCCTCAAGTGCCACTTGAGGGCACATCACCTCACCTCCCTGGGACTCATATTCCATTATGGACTTCATTTCCCATCAGCCACTGTACCTTCACACCATCATTTGCACACACACACGGTTCCTTTTCAGGAACTCGAGCTGCGTCGACGAGACGCTATGGAAACGCCCTCAGTGTGACGGCTCTGAATTGTGTGTTGAATCAGCCAATGATGAGTTGGGACATCATGGCGGGTGACATCACTGGCCAGGAAGCATATAAGCCCGTGGAAAACGCCGGCCAGAAGCTTACTGTCATTCAGTGAAGCGCTCTGTGTGTGTGTGAAAAGTCAGTGTCTGAGTTAAAAAGAAAAAGAAGTATCTCTGTGTGAAAGAAAAGGTCTGTTTGTGAAAAAAAAGACAAAAAAGAAAGAAAAACATGTCGAAAGCACAACAGAAAGTAAAAAGGGGGGAGGGCAGGCAATACAGAGTTTGTGCAAGCCCGTGTGAGAGGTGCTATCTTCCTGATGACTCTCACACGCTCTGTATTGTCTGCCTGGGAGCAGAGCACGCCGTAGCAGCCCTTCAGCAAAGCGATAAGGAGGGCTGCAGACATTGTGAAAAACTACCTTTGCGCGTGCTACGGCCTTCATAAGCGGTTTCCGTGGATCTTGTCCCGCTCGCGCCGAGGCGGAGCGGCGTCAGCATTTTTGAAGAGCTTTATCGAGAGGAGTCAGAGACGGGCAGGTCCCTATCTCGCTCCTCCGCTAAGGGATTGAGCACCAGCCAGACTAGGTCGGAAGCGCGTTCTGCTACTTCCCCTGGTCAAGGCGGTGCAGCGCTGCTCCTCTCCGCATCTGATAAGGAGATGGAGAGCGCTGAGGAAGAGGCCCCAGTATGAGCAGCTAGTGGAGGTGGTGACTCGTGACGGAGCCTCACTTTCTTTCCCGACTTGCACACCGAGGTGTCAAAATCGTGGAAAAGGCCCTTTTCATCTTGTTTATTTGTTCCAGCATCAGAGTGTTACGGGAACGTAACTGGAATGAATGAAAAGGGCTAGAAGACGTTGCCTCGGGTTGAGCAGACGCTCGCGGGCTATTTTCCGTCCCTGCCTATGAACCGCTTAGAACAACATCAGCGTTAGTGGGCAGGGGGTACTCAGCAGCAGGTCAGGCTGGTGCGTGTCTGCACTCGATGGGCGTGTTACAGGCTCACCAAGCCGACCTGCTGAAAGAGCTGGATGAAGGCAAGCAAGTCAGCAGTGACGATATAAAAGAACTTAGGAGGACCGCTGACCTCTTGTTGAGGACAGCTAGAGCTATCGGAAGAACTATGGCAGCATTGGTGGCCGCCGAGAGGCATCTTTGGCTGACTCTGTCAGATATGAAGGAAAAGGACAGAGTCTGCCTGATGGACGCCCCGCTTGTGCCAGAGGGTCTGTTCGGTCACGCCATGATTTCGGCCGTCGAAAGACACCAAGAAGCTCGTAAGCAAGTGGCGGCGTTTCAGAGGTTCCTTCCTTGACGTACTCCAGCTCAAGGGACTCGTACTCCTGCTCGGCGGGAGCAGTCCCTTCTGAGTACCAGCTCCTCGTACCGGGAGGACAGAGACACGCAAAAACAGAGCGTCGGCTCGAGAGCTCCCCCCCCAGAGACAACAGCAAGGGGGTTGGCGGTGCTCTGTGGCGGGGCCTTCTAAATCTCAGAAAGACCTGAGGGTAGTTATCCAGGAGAAAACGAAGGCCCCGCAGGGAAAAAAGAGAAAGTCCTGATGGGAGTGCCATAGGACCTTTCGAGGGCAGGCCCCTCTGGGGAAGAGTGGTACAATCCGCATTACACGGATCCCATCTCTCCCCAGTGCCCTCGGGAGACTCCCTCACTAACCTCACCAGTGTTAAGTGGCGTGAGCGTCTCCCGTGAACATCGTTCTCAGGTTCAGTCATCCAGAAACGTAGCGGCACCGAGATGTTCCCCACCGAGCTCTCACGAGGGAAACACAACTTTACCCGAGGGAGAGTTGTATCAAAACATCGTCCCTCAAATATCATCAGAGACCAGCCTCGAGAGAGAGGCTTAGTAGACTATTTGACAGCGTGGAAACTACTGCCAAATGTGTCTCGATGGGTCCTGCGTACTGTAGAAAACAGATACAGAATCCAGTTTGGATGCGCTCCGCCACAATTTGCGGGCGTCAATCACACGATAATTCGTTTAAAGCAGGCTCTGGTGATGGAACAGGAAGTTGAAACTCTTCTGAGGAATGAGGCCATCGAGGTGGTTCCTCCTCACGATATCGAGTGCGGGTTCTACAGCCGCTACTTCATAGTTCCAAAGAAGGATGGAGGGCTGAGGCCCATCTTAGATCTCAGGGTTTTGAACCGCTCAGTCATGAAACTGAAGTTCAGAATACTCACTGTGAAACAAGTGGTGGCACGAATTTGGTCCGAGGACTGGTTGTCAAGCAGTTTCAAAAACTACTGAGCCTTATGGCAGCTGCATCCTACAACCTACAGTGGTGGCTCAGGAACAAAGGTATATCCCTGAGGGGAAATCCCCTTCGCATGAACAAGGTGTCACGCGGAGCTGTACGTGCCTTAGATATGTGGAGGAAACCTTCGTTCCTAAACCAGGGCCCAGTGTTGGGAGATCCTGCTCACCGCATTTCACTAGCAACAGATGCATCCCTCACTGGTTGGGGAGCGATCAAGAGTGGTCACTCAACCCGAGGTCTGTGGAGAGATCGCCAGCTAGGCTGGCACATCAACTGACTAGAAATGTTAGCAGTTTTTCGAGCAATCAAACACACAAAACTTCACAGACGAAAGAGATCAACATGTGTTGGTGTGCACCGACAACACCGCTGTTGTCTCTTACATCAATCACCAAGGAGGTCTGTGGTCGCGCCCCTTGTACAAGCTGGCACATCAGATCCTTGTGTGGGCCCGGGCCCCACCTATATTCCCAGGCATCTAAATGTAGGAGCAGACATCCTGTCGAGACAGGGGCCGAGGCCCAGGGAATAGATGCTTCACCCAGAAGTGGTGCAGCAGGTTTGGAGAAAATACCACAGGGCAGAGGTGGACCTCTTCACATCTCGAGAGAACGCGCAATGTTCCCTCTGGTACTCTCTAGTTCATCGAGCTCCTCTGGGACTGGATGCCATGGTACAGACGTGGCCAAGGCTCCCTCTGTATGCCTTTCCCCCGATCGCTCTGCTCCCTGGAGTTCTGGCGAGAGTGCGCCAGGACGAGGTCAGCCTACTGCTTGTAGCACCGTTCTGGCCGGGCCGAGTTTGGTTCTTAGACCTGATATCCCTTCTAGACGGCTCTCCGTGGGAGATAACAATCAGGAGGGATCTTCTCTCACAAGCGGGGGGCACAATAGTTCAGGAGTTGTGGAGTTTGAGAGTGTGGCCTCTGAGGGGGTGCAACTCATAGGCAAGGGCCTCGCAACCGAGGTGGTAGAGACCCTTCTCCAATCCAGAGCTCTATCTACGAGAAAGCTGTATGGCCTAAAGTGGAAACTATTCACTTCATGGTGTAAAGAACGCCAGCAAGATCCAGTTAACTGCCCAGTTGGTACAGTACTAGAGTTCTTGTTCTTCGCGACTGGGGTCACTCACTCCACCTTGAAGGTTTACATGGCGGCTATATCAGCCTACCACTCCTCTCTTGGTGGACGTACAGTTGGTAAAGAACTCCTGGTCATACGCTTCCTCCGCGGTGCGCTGTGGTTAAGGCCGCCAGTACGGTCCCGGGTGCCCTCCTGGGATTTGGCTGTTGTG
>JAUMHP010000059.1:6014717-6025825 GCA_032361065.1 Enteromius trimaculatus
GTTCCCATAGCGTCTCGTCGACGCAGCGTCTCGTTCCTTCAAGGAACAGGGTTATATACATAACCTGAGACGTTTTCCGCATGCCTCATTCCTTCAACATTATGACCTTTTTTTATAGCTCTTCCATATAAAAAAATAATATGAAAATCTTAACTATGCTTTTTTGTCTCAACAGCAGTCTAGATGCATAAAACTGAAAGCACTGTGTTCATTTAAACTGATGAACTCTGAAGTTGGTGCAGCTTCTCAAAAAAGCAACATATACAGAAAAAAAATCACTATATGGTCTCCATTTTACCTACTTATGTTTTTTAAGTGATAATTTGGTTACCTTTTTCAGCAAATTTAGATTTTGGATTAATTCAGTGAATCAGTCATCATGTAATGCAATTCATTTGAATCAACTGGAAGCCCTAGTTAATATGAGAACAGTGCATCAGACATTTGAAGGAAGATATACTAATCACTAATTACACAAAAAACTTTGCCCATCAAAGGCCTGAGTGCGGTAGAGGAAAGATGACTGCTGATGAGTTTGCACTTATTAATGCATGAGTTTAAAGCGGGCACAGGCATAAGAGAGTTGGGGGGGAAATCAATACATGAATAGAGGACATGGGCCGTGGGGCCTGCCAGAAACTAACTTCAGAACTCTCTGAACTTCCTCTTAAATCTTTGTCTGCATGAAGTTACAAAACAAACAAGAATTCTGTGACATTTATGCAAGATAAGCACAAGGACTGACATGAAACGGTAGGAAAACTATCAAAAGCAGGCCAAATTTTAGACTAACTTTTGTGGGCTTTTAAAGTCTCTTATGCTCAAAGCTGCATTTATTTGACCAAAATCACAGCAAAAACAGTAATATGGTGAAATATATGTTTTCTATTTTAATTTATTATTTGCAAAGGTAAATTTTCAGCATCCTTATCATTGCACATGATTCTTCAGAAATCATTCTAATGTGCTGATTTGGTGCTCAAGGCACATTATATTGATGCTGCTTAATATTTTGTGGAAATTGTGATACATAGTAAATACTAAAGTACAAATACTAAAGATATGCAACCATGAAGCAATCATTTTATGTAATTTAGAAACTGCTTTGCATTTTTTCATAGGCGATGCATTATAGACTTTATAGTATGCATGAGGGTGACTTTTATTTCAGTAGAGTGTCTCCATATAAGTGATTAAAACTCAGCGCAGCTCTTAATTTAATGGCCTTGTTGCTGAAACAGCATTACAGTCTATGAGTATGATACATCAAACATGAGGGATTATTTATAGACGTCTTGGGTTCTTACTTTACCTGTAATTATTTACACACTCTAAGAACTAAGCCAGTACTTAGATGATGTGTAAATGCAAGAAGTATTTACATATTTATTTGACTCGGATAAAACCAAAGCAGTACAGAAACAGATTAACAGTTGTTACTGTGGAAAAACATCTCAACAGGAATATAGAGATTATGAATTCTACAGTTATCTGATTCTTACTGTCAGCATGTCTCTGTGGTTTTCAAGTAATATTGCATTAATAACTCGAATACATCATATTACATCATGGACTGTTGCACCTACATAAAGTATCACTGCTGTGGGATAAATAGGAAACTAGAAATATTAGAAAAACACACACACACACAAACATTTGTTTCAGTGAATTGTGGAGACTTTCCGTAGATTTCTATTACTTTTATACTGACCAAAGTGATATTTCTATCCCCAAACCCTTATACAAAAACGTCTAGGTTACGAACGTAACCCACATTCCCTTACATTACGTTACATATGGGATCTCGCTTGGGAGTCCAATCATCTTCGAATCCTTTGGAAAAGGCCAATGAATATTGGAGTGCAATAATTACAGCCAGGTGCACCTTATCACAGCGTGAGATAAGAGGGCATGGCTGGATTGCACATGCAGGTTTTCGCTGAGGAGCCAAGTTGGCGTCAGAACGACCTACGGTCATGGCAGAAAGATGTGACATCTCCGTTCCCTCCTTCAGGGAACATGGGTTACGTTCGTAACCTAGACGTTACCCTTTCAGTCGAATCACTTCAACGTTACATATGACAACAGACTCATGGAAGAGGCCACGACCCTGAGGTCGACAGGCAGGCAAGCGTGTCAGCAGGAGATTCTGCACATAGCCTAAGAAATTTAGGGGCCCCAGACATAAAAAAAAGACTCTTAACATGGAAATTTCAATGAAATGCACTATATCGATAAGATATGGATATAAGTGAAGGGAAACACAGCCATCTGGTTGACCGTGGAAGATGTTTGAAGCCACAACCTCTGGTGAAGGAAGTCCAGAGGAGCACAGTTGAGACTGACATCCGCTCTGAGTCCGACTGTGGGGCAGGAGGAAGAGGTTCGCCTTGGCATCGGAGGAGCACCAGTCGACAAACAGACCCCGTCTATGAGCGTAGGCCTGCCTTGTTGAGGGGGCCCGAGACTGAGAGATGGTGTTAATGACGGCTGCTGGCAAGCCGAAGAGGTCTGCCACATCCCGTCCAGGAACCAGACTTCCTCAAGAAGATTTTCCAAGGAGGGACTACCACGAGATGCTGTAACGACGAGAGAGCTTGAACTCGGACAGGAACTCTGTTTGTTTGTAGATTCTCTTCCAACAGACTCGATTGCATTCAGACGAGGTTCCGAAAGCTAAAAGCTGCATGTGCAATCCAGCCATGCCATCTTATACTCATGCTGTGATAAAGTGCACCTGGCTGTAATTATTGCACGCCGATATTCATTGGCCTTTTCCAAAGGATTCGAAGACGATTGGTCTCTCAAGCGAGATCCCATTTGTAATGTCCAAGTGATTCGACTGAAAGGGTAACCATTGTTAGACTTTCAGGTAAAGATAATTTACTATTTTTTATGATTTTCAGGCACACTTTATTTTAAGGTGTCATAATACAGAGTAATTATCTAATAATATAAGGTATAAGGTATAAGGTGATATAAGGTAAGGTCAGGTATTTACTAGTAGCCATTGTACTTGCATGAAATAAAATGTATTAATAAGTTATGGAAGAGCCTGTAATAATAGTTTGTAATAGTTTGTAATTATGTAGATGTAACAGGCAACTAATGTTACACATATGTTACAGACTACTTACACTTAAGTACAACCTGGATACACTTTATTGTAAATAGCTTATGCCTGTGCAATATTCTGTAATTACGTATAATGTAATTAGAAAGGTATCACATGTATTAAAGCATATATTTGACTATCTTTTGGTTACATAAGTAACTGTGTAACAGACTCGATCTGTAACAAATGTGTAACAGTAGCAGTTTCTTACATCTACAGAATTACAGACTGTAAGTACAAACTGTTCCATAACTTAGTTACATGGTAAGTACTGTAAATTTTACTACTAAGTACTTACTAGGTAATTACTCTGTATCATGGACACCTTGTTTGTTATACACTTTAAAATGTAATTTATACCTGTCACACAAAGCTGAATTTTCAGCATCATACTCCAGTTTTCAGTGTCACACATCTTATTTTAATGCTCCAGAAACATTTCTTATTGCCATTAATGTTGAAAATAGGTGTGTTACTTAATATTGTTGTGGAAACTGTGATTTATTTTTTCTTTACTGATTAATATAAATGTCACAAGGACAGCTGAAATCTTTAGTGTCTTTACTGTCATGTTTAATCAATTTTATAAATCCTCACTAAATTCTGTTGACAACAAACCGGGTAGGCTATGTGACACTTAATAATTTTGTTCAACTTCTGACATGATCATGTAAAACAGTTGAATTTTCACTTGTTACAAAATATGCTACACAAGTTTAAATGGTATTTCACTACCCACAACCTAAGGTAATTGTATTCGAGAAGTCTCTCCATACTTGCCATCTTCAAAGGCACACTGCCATCTGTTGGCCTCACACTACAAAGTACAGAGGGAGTTCAGCTGGACTTTGACTGCTTGGGATTCTGCCCTGGTTTCTTCCTCTGATCTATTCTGAGATGTTGCCTCCTCTGCTATCTCAACTTCACGTTTGCGCATTGTTCAAACAAACTCGCTTATCTTTCCAGGTAGTGTTCTTCTTGGTGGTACATAGTATGGAATTTCTTGAGTAAAAAATAACCAATCAGAATGAATATTTCAAATGATTGGTGTTACCTACAGTACACGAGTAGCCTCTAGGTTCAACCGCTAATTAAATTAAGCAGATTTGTAATTATCCATGTCATAGCATATAAATGGAAAATAATTGTGCTTGTTTAATTTGTTGGATTTAGTGGATTACATTATAAGTAGAGCTTGTAATCCTTAAATGCTGTGCTCACAAAAAGCATTTAAAAAGCATTTAGAGCATTTAATGAGAAAGTAATTTGAAAACAACCTGATTTTAACAACCTCCAGTCACACTTAGTTGTACTTGGACAAAGCGCAACTTTTCGAGGCTATCTGGAATCCCAGATAGTTTGTTCAAGAGCTGAAGAAGCAGTATCATATTTTTCACCTGGTTCAGCAGTATGTTATTTTGGTCACTGGTCAAGAGAGTCTCTTAAAAATGAACAAGAAATGTAAATAGCTCTAATGTAAATTTGCCTATTTTAAATGCACATAAACTATAGAAAATTATTTTTTGAGGGTAAAGAATCGAGGCAGAACCCTACTTGTCTGAATGTAGAAAAAGAAACTGGATGACACTGTAACAACAGGCTACAAGAAATGCTGATGGGATGAAAGTGAACTGGGGTCTCAGCCCTGCAGATGTAGGCACACACACGCTACATTACTCTCTGTCTGCACACACAGAGGTGCTTTGTCAATTATTTACCATGGATGTTGCAGCTCATACACACACCGTCCCCTCATACGGCTCCTGAGTGGTTTGACAGAGCTTACATATTAAATACAGCACAGACCCTGCATATAACATGTACTAAAACATATCTTGGTTATTACAGAAAAATTATTAACTACAACATTGGAATGTTAGAGAGAGGGAGAGGGGCAGAAGGGGGAGGATCAGTGAAAGAGGATGAAAGCAAAAATAGATGAGGAGGAGAGAGCGGTGCTGTAAGAACAGAGAAACATGACATCAGGTTGAGTGTCTAGTCAGGCAGTGCTGCTGAATAGAAGCAGCAGGATGTTATATACTGTAGTACACAGACTGTGCTGTATATAATTGTAAGTTATAAATTTCATAATTTCGCATACATTAGATAAATAAAAAAGGGCAATAAACAATTTCTAATTTTAAATAAATGCAGTTTTTCAGAATTCCACAAAAATATAACTAACATCAGTGTTGGGGGTAACAGATTAAAAAAGAATATATTACAGTAATATATTACTTTTTGCTGTAACGCAGTAGTGTAAGGCATTATTAATCAAGTTAAAGTAATATTTTACTCGGTACATGTTCAGTAAAGCTTGCGTTACAACACACTTTTAACCGAAATTTTCATTGTTCAAAAAACAGCAAGACACAAGATACTAACATAAAAATGCTGCAAGTCAGCTCTATTTTCTGTTTGTGGTCAGTTATTATCCATGTGTGGTGTACAGGTTTGTAAATGAATACTAAAAGACAGCTTCTAATATATTGTCACAAGCCGCGCCTCTGTGGCTCTCTCCGGTACTCAGCAGCGGGAACCAGAGTTCTAAGGGTTCTACCCGGACACTTTATACCCATGTACCTTGACTGTTTCCTCTCACAGGTGTCGCCAGTTATCTGGCCTTTAACATGCTGACTTCAGTTGAGTACGACGCTCAGTTTTGATTTGCCTAGCGATCACTACCAAGCGTTTATTCTGTTGTCTTTCTGGTTTACCTTTGGATTGTCTGTTTGGATTATTGATACTCGCTGCCTGCCCTGACCTATTGCCTGTTCTTTGACCACGATTACTGTCTGTCTCCTACACTGCTGTCTGCATGTATATTGATCTCTGCCTGCCTGACTACTCTAATAAACACGCTGCTTATGGAATCCAACGACTCTGCTACTATGTCACAGAAAACTTTGGCGCAACAGGATCCAGCGGCGCTGTACCATGTGGTGAGTGAAGTGAACCGGCAAGCTTCCATGTTGTCTAGTCATCAACAACAGCTCGAGAAACTCGAGAAAATATACATAACGGATCAGCAAACTAGACATTTTTTATTATATTAACCAAATTACAATTTCTATTAATAATAATTGGCGGCCCCCCTGCAATACCGTCACGGCCCACAGGTTGAAAACCACAGTTTGGAAGTAACTTGCACAACACTGACTAACTTTGAGAATAATAGTAAATGTTTCTAAAGTAGTAAATTAATATATTAGAATGATTTCTGAAGGGTCATGTGACACTAAAGACTAGAATATGCTGAAAATTCAGCTTTGCCATTACAGTAATAAACTACATTTTAAAATATATTAAGATAGAAACAGCTTTTGGATTGAATTTTTAAAACCTATGAATTGAATATCAAAATAAATGAAATAACTTGTGCCCTTGTTGGATTTTTGAAAATTACTTTCACACAGTGTGTATATCACAGCTCTAAATGATTGAAAGCATCCTGCAAAATCTGAAAGTGCACTGTGTTAAGTGTTTGTCAAAAGAAAGAGTAGAATCTCAATAATTTAAATGAATCGTTTTTAAATGAGTCCCAAGCCGTTTCATATTGATGTTAACATGAAACATTTTCTGAATGTAGTTTGTATTTTTGTGTTGGTCTGAATGAAAATGTAAATTAATTCTTTGCCACTAGGTGCCACTTTTTGAGCAGTAAAAACTCACAAACACTGCTTTAAATGAAATTGACTAGTCACTGGAGTGGTTTGGAAAAATGAATCATTGAATGAGTCGTTTGGAAGTCGTTGAACAAATAAGGTAAAATGACAATTAATAACAGTTGTCCTAAACATACATTAATCCTTCTTCATATTCATGACGTATGTCTAATGCACACCACTGAAAGTAAAGTGTTATTTTGGAACTAAAACATTAATTTTTTTTTGGCAAAACCAAAATATTAACTTTTTCTAAGCCATAATAGGGGCACTTTAATGTGATGATTAATTTTTATTTAATTGACCAGCTAAAGAGCAGCTTAAACCAGCTCAAACCAGCAGCCAAGCTTTAAAACCAGCACCTAACCAGCATATTTCAACAGGGGTGTTTTATAACATTTTGTCAATGACAGAACACAGCAGAACTGATTCGGTTTAAATCAATTAAAAACATTTTTAAATGAATCATTTCAAGATAAAAAAAAAATCCCCACCACAAATGACATTCTTTTTGGAACAAAATAAATAAATAATAAAGGACAAGTGCAAAACCGTGTCAGACACTAATTTTAGTGATCTAGGAACGCTCCCCGACCAATCAAATTCATATACAGTATGTTTAATGTTATACGACTGGTCCAAGAGTGCTGATATAGAATAAAACAGCTGGGGGGCATTTCACGGTTTGCATCGCTTGCTTGTGTTAACAGCACATCCAGAAGCTAGCATGGAATTGTGTGATTTTGAATGGAGCAAGGAGTGTGTTTTTTCTTATTTCAGGATTGCTTGGAGCAGCATTTTGTTCACCATTGAATAGCAAGCATAAAATGGAAAACCTGGAGTGGAGCTTATGCTACTTTCAAGCCATGTCTTGATTTGAATAATGTCATATATGAGCTCAGTGCACATAAATGGAACCACAAAGCCATTTTACCTGTGGTCAAAAAATGATAGTAGAAGCAAGTACTATACCATATATTTCTAAAAGGCCTGTATACAGTTTTATGAATGCTATTTTAAACCTCTCCTCACTAATCTGTTCATCTCCTCCATCTGGATAATGGCTAGCACATAGCGTTCAAAACATTTTCTGGGTTTTTACTTGAGCCTTGGGGTGCTGCGCTGGCGATGATCCATTTAACCAGACAGCATTTCATGAGGGACTTGCGGGAGATGCGCGGCTTCTGCCACTTCCCATCGCTCTCCTTCTGCCTGCTGGGGTCCTCGTCATGACCATTGGCATCAGGCAGCAGACCTCCATCGACGCCCTTCTGTCCATCTGCCTGGAGGGCAAAGACAATGAGAAAACACATTAAAAGAGCCCAGATCTTAAAAGCAAGTCAAGGTGGTCAAACCGTATCTTTGAATGTGCGTCTATTACAACCATCATTGCTCAGATAGGTTTTTTTTTTTTTAAATTAAAACATGTAGATACATATTAAATATCAAACAACCTGGTCTCATAAAAATATGTACCTCTGTGCACTTTTTATGCTGTTTTTACTTACATCACTGCAAATTTCACAGCATTTTCAAAGAGAAATGTCCACTAAGGTTCAATACATGAACCCTGGCACTCTTTATTACGTTGATATGGGTACATATTGCTGTGTTTTTATTATGTTGATTCAGGTAGGCTACGTATTACAATGGTTCAAAATTTGAATGTCCGTGAACTGTCGCTAAAAGTCCATATTGGAAACATGCCCTACATCAAATTCAACCCTAAACCTACCCGATAGTTTTAACAAATGCAAAACTGATATAGAAAAGGCATTGTTGATGCAACCGTGCCATTTCAACTTCCTTTTACACAGATTTGAGCGGTTTTATCGAAACTGGATATGTGTGATGCTAACATTCAAAAGCATCGGTTTTCAAATCTCCCAGTATATTAATATTGTTTTAAACATGATATTCTTCAAGTAATTGTGCGAAAATTACCCTTTATTAATCAAAATTCTGTACATTCACATTCAGTGTTCACTTCTTTTGGAAACTGCTGTGATATGTACTTATTGGCACGTATTTCGTGTCTCGCTAAAAAGGGCACCAAGGTACGTTTATGCCATGAGAACAGGTAGCTACCCAAATAAAGAAGAAGCTAATGATTTCGATAATACTTATCATTTACCACGATCATAAATCAAATTATTTTCTTTCTTACCTCAAAACTGTGTCAACTTAACCCTTATATTTTACACAGATTCCTACAACTTCCATTTTCATATCAGGATGGTTGTGGGGACTTTACCCCTGTAGTTAATTTTTAACTGGCTAAACTGATGGTCTTGCAGCTCGCCGCATTACAACGCTTCCCAGCCACCCACAGAGACAGTTCTACCATCAGCAACAGAAATTACAAACACATCAAAGATGAGTAAGGTGAGAGATACGCTAAAAGTGATACAGAGGAAAAAATATAAAAGTAAGAGTGACGAAAGTGTCTAAGGAATTGCAGCTTTAAAGAACAATATTAAACACGCCTTCAAAAATGCGCTCATCCTCACGGAAATGCACACATCTGTGAGAATTTGCTTGGTCTGCAAAGTATTGTTCATCTTGAATGGTGTGAGGAATCCTGTGAGGGCCTGTGCTTTTTTTTGTTTGTTCTTATTTGAATATGAAAAGACAGCAAGCTTTGTTGTGAACATTCAGAGCATCGCTAAATAATTCAACCTCCTTAAAAACAGCATCAATAAAACATCATGGGCCGGCATGTGTTAAATATTGCCATGAAAGAGAATTTGTATTACTCACTGAAAGAACTACAAAGTACATTTTTAATTCTTCAAAAATACACATAATTTAAGCACTTAAGTGTTGTAAATACCTACAAGCACTAATTTGCTTCACTACACATCTGCCCTGCCAGGCAGTGGGGAGTATTACATAATCACACTAGCTGATTCATCGCAGAGGGAAAGGGTTTCTTTTCTCACTGTATTTTTGTGTTTTACTCTGATTTGGTTGATAACAATGCTCAATGTCATGTGAGCCATGTGTGTATTTGTGCTGGACTGTCATGTTGTCACCTACAGACCTTGGCACCTGCTGCATTATTGACATGACTATAGTAAGTCAGCCGAGTGTATCGTGTACGGTAAGCAATGTCAACATAGCAGGCTCCAATTAATCTCTGGCTTGACCACTGTGACTGCTCAACCTGTCCCAAACAACCACATATGGCACCTTCAATACAAACAGTCCTTGACATCCCCACAGGAACACCAGGGTAGCTGCGTCAGTGGCACTGCACCGGTACAAAAGAAAACAGAGCAGCATGATATACAAGTATAAAGGCTGCAGATTTATTGTTGACTTTCTTGCAACAACTTCATAACCTTTAATCAGATCAATCCCTTTGTCTTGACCTCTACCAGAGTGAACTTTCAAAACATCAACTGCTTTTGGATTGAGTGAGTACACAGCACCTGACCAAGGGAAGACAAGTTTATTTATATAGCACACTTCATACGAAGTGGTCAAAGTGGTACCTGACTACAGGGTGGGCCATTAATATGGATACACCTTAATAAAATGGGAATGGTTGGTGATATTAACTTCCTGTTTGTAGCACATTAGTATATGTGAGGGGGGAAACTTTTCAAGATGGGTGGTGACCATGGTGGCCATTTTAATGTCGGCCATTTTGGATCCAACTTTTGTTTTTTCAATAGGAAGAGAGTCATGTGACACATCAAACATATTGGGAATTTCACAAGAAAAACAATGGTGTGCTTGTTTTTAACTTTATTCTTTCACAAGTTATTTACAAGTTTCTGACCACTTATAAAATGTGTTCAATATCACCAACCATTCCCATTTTATTAAGGTGTATCCATATAAATGGCCCACCCTGTAGAAACAAGCGCAGTACTACTTGAGCAGGTTTGAGAACCAACACAAGTTAAGTAACAGCTTAACACCTCTAAGGTTATTTGAGAGCACCACTGTCTATCTGAACAGATTCCAGAGCAAAACTAGCTAAGCAGACTTCAGAACTTTGCTATCTGAAATGCTATCCTAGTTTATTTAGGCATTAACCAAAATAAATGATAGAACAACTCTAGCTGAGCAGACTACAGAGCAGTATCTAAAATCTGACAGCACTATCACTCTCTGAAATTATTCCAGAGCAGCACTATTTGAGCAGATTAAAAACTGACACTCAGACCTCAGAGCAGCTCTGTGTAAAATTCTAGAGCAGTACTGTCTGAGCAGATAGAGTGACACTAGCTGAGTGGACTTCAGAAACGTGGCTAAAACCAGATGAATATATTACTTTAAATGAGTCTACACCCCAGGATTACAGCTATAAAAATGAG
>JAUMHP010000059.1:6066465-6077710 GCA_032361065.1 Enteromius trimaculatus
TAAACTAATCGGTTAACCGGTTTCAACCGGTTAATGAGGCTCGGTGGTCGGTCAAGAAATTTTTTAGTTTTCGCCATTCCTAATTGCGACGGTTCAGAAAAAAATGTAGACTGTAGCTAAAAAAAAGTTAATGATCTATCTACCCAATAGTGTTAACAAATGCAAAACTGATATGAAAAACATTTGTTGATACAACCATGCCAACTTCCTTTTACACAGATTTGAACTGTTTTGTCAACAAACAAATTATTCTAAAGGTAGAGTCAAATTTACGGTTTCCTTGGTTTATTTCAATGATACACTTTTGACAATCTGAAAATAGATTTTTTGCCCACAAAATGTCTCCAGACCTTTCATTTCAGTGACTCAAAAACTGATTCTCGCAACAGATGACTATTATGAGTGAATCAGTCTAAAACACTCTTAAATCAACCTGCATGAGACATTGGCATGTGTAGTGTAAAGCATTTTCAAAACTAAGCAAAATAGATATTATATAACTGAAATTAGTCAGAATCAAGATTACCTAAAACTAAAACCGTTAAAAATTTTAAATGTGCTTTGTAAATAAAATTAGAATTGAATTGGGTTTGGTGTAGGGGATATTTCCAACATGATAGAGCATTAATATTTAGCAACACTCATTGGATATTTGAATTCTGAACGGCCACAAAAGGTACCTTAAGCAGCACATTAAAAACAATACCATCCTAACACAAACGTGCACGGTCACGTATTAAATGTGTGTTTTAGCGTCACTCTCAGGACATTTCACTTTGAAACTGCTGCGAAATGTGCAGTAGGGTACATAATTATGGGGTTTCAGAAATGTATGTAGAAGCACGTATTTCCAATTAGCCTTGGTTAAATATTCTACTGAAATACTGTATAAGAATTCTATATAATACACAAAATGGACATTAAAAGTATAATATACCCAAATGAATTGAAACACAATGATTCAAAATCAAAATTGAATCAACTTGTGGGCTCATAAATCAGAATTAGATCATGCTTTGTGTCGCAGTCCTAATGACTTGGAAAAGGCTACACAAAATTGGAATTGCCATCTTTTTGGATAAAGTTTTAATTATATATTGCCTGTACTGAACTAGAAAGGGTTACTAATTCAGTCACAATTTCACCATAACACGTTTCATTACACTGTTGCTTACAGACACTTTCCTGCTTTTTAAATCCCCAAACAATTAAGTTTGTCAATCCTCACTCTTCACAGCCTAGCGCAACTTTAGAAAGTGAGCACACACAGTGTTCCTCTTTATAGACACAACAAATGCGCAGATCTCCTTTATGACAGCTGTAATAAATGCAAATAGAACAAAACTGCAGCGTGATGTCGTATCCGAAGTTAAATGACAGCTCTTTTTTTTGATGCGTTTGAAAGCAAACACTTTATATTTTTATACCAAACAGAATCTAACAAAATGACTAGCCTTATTGCTAATTTAAGTCAGCATGATGGAAATGATGGTGTTGTATAACACTTTTACCTGAGGCTTCTGTTAGACATCAAAGTGTGTGTTTTTTGTGTTATTTTTCAACACCTTAACAAAGTGAGTCACTGTAAAAAAAAAAAAAAAAAAGTTAAACACAGCTGCTGAAAATTCCACCCCCAAAAGCCCTCCACCTCCATCTTGTTTAATGATTGTATTTCTGCTACTGATTAAACATGATTTTTATTGGGAGATCTCTGCCCTAATGCAATTAACTTTTCACTAGCTAACACCACCAAGTGAATATCATTACATTACCTGGAACAATTAAGCTTGTTGATACACAGACAAGGCAGAACAAAATGTCTCAAAAAGCCATTTATGATTTCCCACAAGAACAGGAGAAATGGGTACTAATAAAAGGTAAATTGCCATTAATCCATTTTACAGATGCACAGTACAGAAGAGCAGAGGAAAAGAGAGTACTCAACACCACAGAAAAACAACGAGCACCATATACACTGGGTTATGTTTTGGTTTAGGCTGATTATCAGTTAAAAATGTCATGAATAAATGGCAATTAATCACATGTAAAGCTGAACGAAGCCCCTAAATACATATAATTTAAAGGCATTATTGTGGCAGAGGAAGTAAATTATTTAACAGAGTGAGAGATTTAAAAATGCCTTTAGTCTTTAGTTTCAGTCAATTAGCGATATATACAGCTCATGAATGAATCATTGTTTTTAGTCAAATTTGTGGAAGGTTATAATAATATTTTCGTAAGCTGGATCATATCTACAACAGATATTTCAGAAAAAACAATAACAGTAAAAATAATAATAGTAGAAATAAATATGATAAATGCTACTTAATGTGATAATCAATTGTTGGTTTTTCTAAATAACAGTGAAAATTTTTTTTGCCACCTGTCATGTCAATTTGTATGAATTTATGTTAATGATTCATTGCATTAAAAAAAAAAATCATAGTATTTATTAATAACTTTAGTAACTTTTGGTTATGGTTTATTTGTCTAATCCTAACAAATCAAAACACCAAACATAAAATAAAACAAATAAAAATACAACACCAAAATATGGGGTCCGTGTATGATCTGATCATTCATTATTTGAATTAATACTGATAGTAGAAAAACGAGAAAACATAGTTTATTAAAATTTTTTCGTTTGTTCAAAAAAGCCCAAAAAACAAGATTTTGACTCAATTTGAGCGGTCATGACACGCCCCTTTTTGCAGATTGGTCAACCAAATCTGAGCCTCTGACGTCATCAGTCATTCCTCTGTTCCGTTCAAGAAAATAATATAGTGTGTGAAAATACAAAAAGGAAAGAATGCAGTGACTTGAGTATAGGTTTATAACATTCACGCAATAAACTGTAATAACTGACAGCCGAAGAATAACAGAGATATTAAAATACATACTCTCTTGAGTTTTATAATGTATTATTGTTGTATCTCAATGCGCAAGTAAAAACTTGCCATTTTCTCACCAAACCCATATACCCTTAGAATGCTTACACCACAAGTTATTTTACGACAGATTTGCATCGGCTGCAAAAAGAAAAGAAAAAGATTCTCTGCTATTAAATGGGCAAGGATATTTGTGTGTGTGTGTTTTGAAGAAAGAAGGTAGTATTTAGAACAGGTGAATTGCCCGAGTGCACAGTTCCAATAAATTGCGATGGGTTAAAAAAGTCAAGCACAGACCAGTGAAGTAAAGGTGATGGAAATATGCAGCAGTCATTTCAAAGCATTTGATTTAATAAATACATATTAGTTAATATTAACATTATAATTAGTATTTGAATCATTTTAAATAACAGCTGGTCTAAGAAAAACCTGTCTAAGCTCTGCCCAGGTACGAGTAGTGTTGCGTTATTCATTCGTCTGCTTGTTTGATGAGTACAGGAGGAAATGTAATTGCAATAAAACGGGTTATGAATCCGTACACCTGTAGCAGCAGAGGACTACTATTTTGCTGAGCGGAACTGCAGAAGAAATGATGACGGCATGCTTTGATCTTTGACTGACCGATCAGCAAAAAGGGGTGTTTAATTCCCGCCCACATGTAGAAACAAATATTTAAGCTGTTTATTTATTGTCCTACTGTACCATGGAACGAAAAACAAAAAAATTTAGCTGTATTCTCTTTTTTTTTTTTTCAACGAACGAAAAAACGTAAATAGGCGTTGTTTTTTTGTTTTTCCACTATCAGTATTAATTTAAATAATGAATGATCAGATGATACACGGACCATACACGGACCAAACAAAAACAACTAAAAACTTCTATTGTTTTTATACTGACCAAACAATATTTTCAATCCCCTAACCCAACCTAAACCTAACCCTTACAGAAAATCTGTTTCCATTGTTACACTTTCAGATAAACATCCTTTACTTTTCCCCCCCCTCGTTTGGACTGCAGGCCAGTCCTCGCAATGTCAAATATTTCAGGTTTTACTATTCTTGTGGTGGCATTTGGTCTTGTAGCATAAACACACAAAGTACACACACACACACACACCAAATAACAAAACAAAAGAATACACAACATCTAATTAAAAAGGCAGCTGATTATCACTGGATTTGCATGGCACTGCTATTCTAAATCATGCTGAACTCCACAGGAATACCCTTGATGCCTTTTCCTGGGTCCACCACTGCCTAGAGGCAATGATAATACTTAATGAAATAAGTTTATTAATAACTAGCAGGGGGAGAATTCAGAATGAAATAACCTCCGATTGCTCATCGCAGCTGCCATTTCCAGCGAAGAAAATCACTTATAGTTGATTCACTTAACTTGCCAGATGTGACAAATACTGTCAGTCACAGACATTTCAGCACCACAATGAACAACAGAGATCAGAGATCTAGTTGGCAAACGTTAACCACGCAGAATTGAGCAGCATAGAAATTAATTTGCTTTTATTAATACAACATGATGCTTTCCCATGGGTCCTCGAGCACCTGAGCACCCACGGGATCAACATCTATGCCCTCTCACTGTCACGTCAGGAGTTCAACAAAATGTAACTGCAAAAGTGAGTCACATTGAGCTCATCAACAATTAGCAGTGTGTGTCAGTTATGAAAAAGTTTAACAGTGAGGTTTCAGAGCAACATGAGGCAAGTTCCAAAGAGGCAAAATAAAAGGTTGTCGAATTAAAGGTGCTTCATTCACAACACTGCTAGATTTAATCTGTCATGGGTAATAACCTGGCAAACAAAGACGGAATGTAGGAAACATGGGCAAACTGCATCAGCAAATAACAAAGAGCTGCTATTTGCATTCAAGGTCAATCCACAAGATGTATAACTTAATTTGAGGTGCACAACATCTCCTGACTCCTGCATAAAAAAATAAATAAAAAAATTAAAAGTACTTTTAAAGAGAGTATTTAAAAATGGTTGACAACACTGTGACATCACTTTAATAATAGTCTAGGAATACAGCTTTCACTGGAACTGCTGAAAAAAACATTCTGAATGCAGCCACATGCATTTGGTCCTTGATATTCGTGCCATTATGGTCTAAGGATTGTCACAAACACAGAACAAAAGATCCAAGTGCAGTAAAGCCTTTTTAATAAAGTTCCAAAACAACAAAAAAACCACGGCGTAATATCAATTTCAGAGGAGTAAGAGACAGGGTTACACGACAACACAACAGCAACAAAATACAAACTGAACAGAGATTATAGGTAGAGCTAATGGAGTGATTACAATCAGGTGGCATTGATTAGACAAATGACACAACGAGGCGTGCACAAAGGTATGGGGAACGCAGACCAGAACACACAAACAAAACTGCAAAAAGGAGCTCTCTGGTGCTTAGGGCATGACAGCCACCAACTGTGACACTACCCCCCCTCCTAAGGAGTGGCTTCCAGACACTCCACAAAGTCTTTCAGGAATGATTTTATCAACTCATAGACTGGATTTGGCTCTGGAGCGGGCTCAGAGGATTCTGGGTCTGGATCTGGCTCCTGGTTGAACTCTCGGACTGGGTCTGGCTCTGGGTCTGGAGTGAGCGCTGGAGCAGTCTCTGGGGCTCCCAGACTGGAGCAGGCTCTGGGGAAGAATCGGGTTATTCACGGACTGGAGTTCTGAAGTGGACTCTGAAGGCTCACGGACTTGAGCAGGCTCTGGAGTGGACTCCTTAGGCTCACAGACTGGAGGGGGTTCTTGGGGTTTCTGGACTGGAGCAAACTCTGGAGTGGGCTCCTTAAGCCGAGTTCATACTGCACGATTTTCAAAGCAGTCATGTCACAGATGTTTTCACACTGCGTGACTATCTAAAATTCAGTCGCTGCTGTGTTCACACTGCATGATAGATCGGTGGTAGGGGCTTTCACATTGCTTGACTTTACAATAAGAAGAATCGCCAACAACTTTGTCTCACTGCCAAACACACACGAGACCTGTGCAAGACCGGAGTTCTCACGTGAGGCTGGGATTATTATTAAAAATAATTGCAAGCAAAATAAACTTGTCATACAAATTGCATGTGCGCTCATTTGCAACGAAAAAAAGATTATGGACAAAGATAATTACCTTCTATACCTTCTTAACTCCTCCCCCAACTTCCCGCTGCTCTGGATTTGGCTCTCTCATTGGCTGCAGGTAATCACCGATGTTATTCAGTCAGAACACATTTCACACGGCATGATTCTGAATCGCCGACAGGTCCAGATATTTAGCATGCCAAATATCTCACGGGTGTCGGCGACATGTCTGCGATTGTCTCAGATCGCGTCATTGATAGTTCACACTGTGTGATTGTCACTCACGTGCACGAGCACCGATTTGCCTGTGATTTCGGGCGATTGTTGGCAATTTCTCAAAACCTGTCAACGAGTGAAAATCGGGGCTAAAATCATGCAGTCTGAACTCAGCTTTAGGCTCACGGACTGGAGCAGGCTCTCGAGTGGACTCCTTAGGCTCACGGACTGGAGCTGGCTCTGGAGTGGACTCTGAGGGCTCTTGGACTGGAGTGGATTCAGAGGAATCCTGGATTGGAGATTGCTCTAGTGCTGCCCACGCACACAGAACAGTCCTAAAATAATATGCGAAGACCTCCTTCTTGACTATGGAAGCAGCTGTGAGAGTGGGCAACTCCTTAGTTGGGTCCTCCGGAACCACCGGATCAGAGGCCACTGGAGTCAGGTCCTCCAGGACCACTCGACTCAAGACCACCGAAGCCGGTGCCTCCAGGACCACTGGACTTGGTTCCTCCTGGACAATTAGATCTGAGACCACTGGAGTCAGGACCTCCAGGACCATCAGACTTGGGACCACCAGAATTGGATCCTCCAGGACCACCAGATCTGACCTTGCTGGCCTTCTTTTTGCCCTTCGTTTGCATGTAGGAGACAGAAAGGCTTCCTCCTCTCCTGATGGTATTGTATAGACCAGGGGCATCTCTTTTTCCACTAAAAATGCAGGCCTCCGAGTCCCTCCATCTCCCTCTGGGGCAAAGGATAATCCAGGCCCATGTTTAAAGTCTCCTTAAGGATTTCATCATCCAATCCCAGCCCCATTGCCAGAATCCAAAAGAACTGGGTGAAGCATCCAATCTCTTCCCCCTGTTGATCCAGAGACGTCAACTGCTGAATCGGGCTGTTTGCTGCTTCAAAGTGGCGGGAGGACAAATCTAGATATCCATGGCGATAGAGAAAACAAAAAGAACAAAAATCTATTATTGGCTGATGTGTTCTGTCACAAACACAACAGAAGATTCAAGTGTAGTAAAGTATTTTTAATAAAGTTTCAAAACATCAAAAATCCATGGAGCAATGTCAATTCCAGAGGAGTAAGAGTCGGGATTACACAACAACAACAAAATGCAAACGGAACAAATAAGTGATCAGATAAATGAGAGAAACAGGGGTGCACGAAGGTATGGCAAACGCAGACCAGAACACGCAAACAAAACTGCAAAAAGGAGCCCTCTGATGGCTGCTTAGGGCATGACAGCCACCGACTGTGACAAGGAAAGCCATTCAAAATAGATTTGTATTCTGACAAAGCAATATTTGTATGGGTCAATAACAAATAAAGTAGACAAAAAAAAAAAAAAAAAAACTATAAAGAAAAGGAAAAGATATATAGTTTAAATACATGTGCCAAAATGCTAATTATGTTAAAAGGGTCAAATGACACAATTTCAAGTTTTCCTTTCTCTTTGGAGTGTCACAAGTGTTATTGCGTAGATAAGATCCCTAAAGTTGCAAAGAATAAAGTTTCTAAAGCAAAGAGATATTCATTATAAAAGTTATGACTCCACATTTATTTTCATAACACTGCCCAAATGTTCAAGCAAAAAAAGAAGCTAGAACTATTCTTGCTATAGTGTTGCTGTTGTGTTTTGTTGTGAAATAGTTTCGGCTTCCAAAAGAGGATACAACTAGAAATCAGAGTTTAGGTTGTATTTACATCACTGTGCCAGAAGATTTCAACCCAAATATTAGAGTTTGTGCAGCAATTTTCTTGAAGCTGGAGAGTACAGGTAGCTTATGCTGGCTGCGCACAAAGACTGTTTCTATAAAGTGGGGCAGTTCTAACTTTGCAAAGACAGCCTGGTGCTTCTGACTAAGTATCTATGTTTTCATATTTAAAAAATTTGCTGCTGACTGACAAAATGTGAGTTTTGAGCAGTGTAGAGTAGATCTTGTAGGTTGTCATTTCCCTGATCCCAAATGCAGAGATGTAAAAAAAGTCATTATAATCAGTAATTATGTCCCCGAAGGATGCACCAAATGCCTAGTTTATGAGGGTTTCTATTGTTTTTGTGATATCATCCTAGAACACTGTTTCACAATATAGTAAAGGGCATAATATTTAAGTAACAATAATGTAAAAATCTCTTGATCTGGAAAGCATCTCCTGTCTACAAACATTTGGCAGACGTCTTACAGATGTCAGTCTTACATACATTCTAAATCATAAACATCTTAAAGACATCGAATAGACATCTATTTGGCATCTAAAAGTAGACGGCCAATAGACGTATAGCAAACAACCTAAACAATACGTCTTGCAGATGAACAGTAAATGCAGATGTCAAATAGACGTCTCCTAGATGGACATGTGCTATCATGGAACATGCTAATGCTAAAAACAGACTAGCTAACAACAAATGCCATTTATGCTATATTTATACATATGAAATAATGTTAGCAATGTGTTTAAATCATGCTATCAACGTCTGTCTAGTTACAGTTACAATTTTAACCTAATGTTATGCCGAGTAAAAGTAACCTACTTTTATTCAGCATAGCAAAACAAACAAACAAGAGTAAAATCTTGAAAAAAAAAAAAAAGCAGCATACGCTGGTAAGATAGTCTTTGCTAGTGCTTTGCTGATCATAATAATGCTCCTATGTTGGTCCAACCAGCTTAAGACCAGCAAATGACCAGCATAAACCAGCAAAACTATCTTATACCAGCAAAGGACCAGTTGTTAATGTGTTGTTGAAAGAGTAATGCCATTGACATACATATTTCTAATATTTCATTAAAATTCAGTTGATGTTTCACCAGTGCCTGATGGTTTTTTGGACAGATATTAAAAATCGTAAAATGGCCAAGCTGCTGCCATTGACAAAAACAGGACTGTCAGTGTATAGCTTTCTCCAAGCATTGCAGACCTCTTTAGATCTTAAACGCCATTCCTATAAATCAATCACATGGGCTTTGAACACCGTTCTTACAGTATAAACCTGTCATTTCAGAGGTGCCTTATGGTTGGGGTTAGAGATCTGTGGTTGGTTGATAGAAATGTTAGATGTCGATCCAGGAATCTGTCCTACTTGGCTAAAGCATTTCGCTGTAGCCATATGTGAAGCCTGTAAAATATATAAAACATTCATGCTGGTAATAATGAAATTAAAAATCATCATAATAACAATCTCATATTCTCCCAACACAGCTTCATCGCTCTAATTTAAAACAAGCACCAAAGGCAACATAGCGAAAAATAATGAAGCAACTGCATTGCGACAAAGTGAGAAGTGTTATTAAGTATTGAGTGTCTTAATCTCTGTGTATATAAATATACATTTTTAAAATGTCTGAAGTCTGGAGATCTTAATATAGGCTGAATAAGAATGAGATGGTGGGCGGTAGTTCTGTAGGTGTGTGTGAACTAATCCTAATTAGTCCATGCAGCGGAGGAGTTCTGTAATAATTACCTGCTGCAGAGATTGTAGACTTGTTATGATCTAGACTGTATTCATTCTGGTGATTATTACTTCTGAGGACATTGCGGTTTTAAATGCCGTATGCTGTACATTGACTGTAATTTGTACTGTGATACTACAACTATAATATAATTGTAATCACGCCTTTAATGTGGAATAACAGGCTATCTGACTGAGCCTTTAGAACAGGGCTGTCACAAAATCAAATTTGAAGACAAAAAACTGGAAGGAAGTCAAGTATTGTATTGGAACTACAATAACTGTTTTCAATATTGATAATAATTAATGTTTCTTGAGCAACAGATCAGTATAGTGTAATGGTTTCTGGAGAATCATGGAAAACCGAAGATTGCAGTAATGTCGGCTAAAAAATCAGGTTCATCACAGGAATAAATTACATTTCAAAGTATAATAAAAAATAGAGAAAAAAATGGTACATGTATATTTAGTTAAGTATCACAAATGGTCATGCTCTTATAAAAGCTATGGAGAACAGATAGTTTAATTATATTATGCAGTCTGTGGCTTTCTAATGGAATAAACATTTTCAAGACACTAAGTGTTTGTAAAGACACAGCTGGCAGGATCATTAATAATTTTAAAATGTAATGTAGCACAGAAAAACATTTTGAGGCTTGTAACAAAAAGCACAATTTCTTCAAGGGTCAGAGCAGCTAAAGCAACTTAAATTCTCGTTTTGCTGCCAAGACTTGCTGAAGAACTGATGAATGGAGGGAAAAAAAAAACATTTCAATGCAGGCAATAAGAAGAACACTAAACAAGCATGACCTTTGTGTCCAGACACCTTACGTCATACTTGACCAAAAACAACATAAAAGGTCAATCTGAATATTCTAAAATGAATTTTTTATAGAGTGGTGGAGTTTTACAAGAATGTTTTATGCAGTGATGAGACCAAACTGAAACTGTTGGACCTATGGGTCAGTGGTGCAAAATAGCAAAAACACTTTTTCCATGGGCGATGGAGGTGGACCAATCCTGTTATGAGGGTGCTTTGCTGTTACAGAAAATGGAAATCTTGACTGTATAAAAGATAGATTCTTTGAGGTATCAGGCCATTTTGGCGGTGAATGTAATGCCTTCTGGTCAGACTAAAGCTTGACGATTACTGGACTTTTGTAGTGGGACAGTGATCCCAAGTCCAAATCTACCAAAACATTTTAGGTGTCAGTCATGTATATTCTTAAGTGGCCTGCTCAGTCTTCAGATTCAAATCTCATTGAATATCTAAAATCTTTGGTGGGTTTTGAAGAAAGTGGTAAAAGCATGAAAATCAAAGATTATCAGTAAATGTGGAAGCTTTAGCAGAGAGGTGTTAGGATTCCTGTAGAGTTGTGACAAAAGCAGTTCCAATAAGGCAATGCTTATTGGAGATTTAAAAGATTAAATGATTCTGTTAAAAACGTGGCTTTCAGGGGTTGAATAATTTTGTACATCATTTTTGTACGTATATGTTTGTCAGGTTCAGCTGGTTGTGCCAGCCCAGGCCACTGGAGGGCACTCCAGAGCCGGCGAACTTTGAACTGTGAACTCTATATGTC
>JAUMHP010000059.1:6087643-6101129 GCA_032361065.1 Enteromius trimaculatus
TTAAATTTAAAATTAAATTTAAAATTAAAATTTATTAAAATTTATTACTCACTCTCATCTTGCTCCAAACCCATAAGGCCATCGTTCATCTTCAGGATATAAATTAAGATATTCTGATGATCCGAGAGCTTTCTGACCCTCCACAGATATCAATGGAACTATCACGATCAAGGTCCAGAAAGATAGTAAGGACTTTGTTAAAATACTCCTTGAGACATAAATGGTACAACCGTAATTTTACTTTTTTTTACTATTTTTTTTTTCTACATCCACGCCACTAGGTGTCAATATGCGCCAGTTCAAATCCAACCAGCCTGGCAAAATTTGCATCATAACAGAGTTGAGTTCTTACACTGCCATTCATCATAAAGGAACTTGTCATTTTGACAACGACAAGGTGTTTATTTCCTTTGATGTGTACACATACCGTGTACTTTGAAATCAGGTCACGTTCATTTACATTAAACAAACAGCGAAGTGCAGCGACAAAAGCGTTTTCCACGACCACTCAGCCAGAGTCTGTTCTGAGATGCTTTATTGAGTAGTTTTATGAGCAATGAGTGCGTCGCAAGCGCAGGCCCGGATGAAGGATGAATCACAGCACCGCACGACTGCATCGCTTGTGAAATGAGGGCTCGGTAATGAGGATTAACTTGAGCAGTCAAGCCTGATCCCACCTGGCACCCCTCATTCTCTGACACAGTGCTATAAACTCCCTGGTGATTTTCACTCATATGTTCAGTAACATCAGCGGCTTTCTCGCATCCCCATCTCCACAATTACAGATCTGCTCTCAGCCACAGGGCCAGCCGTATCAACTTTTGACATTTCGAAGTTTGTTGAATCAGTCCAAAAACTTAGTTATAAAATAGAACACTTTAATTACTCTACATTTCGAGCGGGGGTTGCTAAAAGTACAGGTAAAAATGATGGGCTTGAATATTTTTTTAATTAGCGAACATTCGCATACCGATAAAAACGGTTTTGCACGTGTCAGAATATTGACCTTGATTGTGTGGCCTTCGATTATGCTTCGCTGTGGAACGTTTAATGAATGCAGAAAGATTTGTTTCAAAAGATGGGCTGAGTGCAGAGAGAAATGAAATGGCTCGTGCTTTCTGCCTTTTGTATGACAAATAATTCCGCACCCCTACATGACCTCCTCATTTCCACCGAGTTTTTCCAACATATTTACTGTAATTAACATGCCAATGTTTCACTCAGCATACGAGTAAAAGGGTCGCTCCATTCTCGGTACACTCTCTGAGCATGAAAGTCAACCTCAATTACTGCTCAGAAATGCCATTTAGCCTTTTAGTTAGACTCTCGGCGTTCTGTTTTGTTAAGCAAACAAAAACAACACAATGTCCCCATTTTCCAGTCGAGACAGATAATATAAGCATGACAGTTGTAAATGTGCTACTTAGTTTTATTATCAAAATATGAATTTTCAATTACATTTTTTTGAGCGGTGCAATGTATTTTCAGAGTTCTCAGAGTAATAAAGGTAATTATGAAAAAGGGGGTGCAATGTTCTGGGGCATGAAACTAATAAAAACCTAATTTAGTAATTCATTACATAGTATACGTCTGCTATTCTCGTAAATGTGCTGTGCAGTCACAGATTTAAAGTGCGCCTTACAACTTTATTGCAATCAGAAGAGAAAAAAAAACTCAAAACAATTACTTTTTTTTATGCTGTGATAAATGTTTCGTTCAAATGCAAGACATACAAATGAGAAATCATATTCCAGGGTCATTTAAACCTTCATGCTGCTTTACTCTGCTCACGGGGGGGCATATGCAGGCAGGCCGCAGAGATTTGTGGGAGATTTTACCATGACGGTCATTTCAGAGGCGAGGGTGCTCATTCCAGCAGGACTTAACATCCTAAATAGATAAAGACATGGACTGCCATGGACTGTTATTTACAGTTGTTTGCGATTATCTGGTGTACAGATTAAAATGGAATCTAACCTTCATGAAAGTCTGTTTATATATACGTACTTGAATTAAACTTTGACATGAAACTGATATCATGATGTCACGATAACAAAACATGGCAAACAGAGTTTGGAAAGATAGATTTTGATATCTTTGGCTTAAGTTTTACATTTAAAGTAAATGTAAATAAATCTAAATAAAAGATTTGAAGAAATGTATAACTTCCATTATGTTCGCTGCTCACCAGTCGATGCTTTGCTGTGAATGGGTGCCATCAAAATGCGTTTAAACTGCTGATAAAAACATCACAATAATTCACAAGTAATCCACATGACTCCAGTCCATCAGTTTGTGAAGTGAAAAGCTGACTCTTTGTAATAAACAAATCGATGAAGACATTTTAAGTTCTAATCTGGCCAAAAATAAGTCTATAATCAATAACAACATTTCCTTCAGTGACGGAATCCATCTCCTGTTATCCAATAAAATCAATAACCACCAACATATTTGTTTAGAACTGTTTTTCCTGGCAAGCGTTGCTTTCCGTCCTTTCAATGGAGAGCTGATTTAATGCTAAATTAATTCAAATCTGTTCCCATTAATAATCTTAGATTGCCTGATGTTCAGTAAAATGTCTGCAACTTTTCATTTTTTGGTGAACTGTAACTTTAAACAACATTTTTGTTCAAAAAAGTGAAAGGAAAAAAGAAAATATTGGAAATTATAATGGGCCTTTTATGCATTGCTAACATGTTTGCTTTTACTGCATTTTTAGCTTTATCTAGCAAGTGTTACAGCTGGTCTTATAAATAAGATAACCCAGGGTTAAATGCACGATCAATGGATTTAATCAAGGTCAAAAGAAAAAGTATGTGAATCCTTTATACGTTAAAGAGTAAAACCTCTGTTACTGGAATACATTTAAATATAAAAAAAAATCCAATGGGTTCACAAACATTTGATCTTAGCTGTAGTAAACATAACCTAATGTTTCGATTTTCAATGTGAATCAATAAATAAAAAAATAAAACCATTCCTAGTCTCTCTGCAAATAGAGACGAGATGATTGCGGTAGCGTGCAGCGTTTGAGACATTATCAGTGCCATCAGAGAATTCAGTTACTCATCTGTCTCAGCTGGTATGCAAAGATTAATCCACAGCCATGTCTCCTGACAGGGGTCTGCTGCTCCTCACAATCTCTATCATCAATCAGTCAATATCTCTCATCAGCGCGCACACACACGCAATTAAAAAGATCAGATTAAGGATCACATTGCAACTGACTGAGGATCAAATCTAACCTACAGGTATAAATAAGGCACAAACAAGAAAACGTACACACAAGAACATTTATAGACATACCTGTTATTGTAAACAAGACTTGACAACCGCCTCAAACACACTGGAAACCCAACTAGCAATGCCCTAATAACCATCCAGAACACACAAGCAACAACCTAAAAATGTCATGCAATGTCAAAAAAAAAAAAAATGAGCCTTCTTCTTTGGCAAATGACTTATCGAAATTATACAGACACTTTTACACTCACAAACACACAGAAGGCTGGGTCTCTAAGAGGAAGTGTGGGCTTATCACCTCACTCACTGTTAGTACAGAAAACACAGCCGTTTGTTTTTCCTTGTTTCTCATTTTCGCCTGTCACTACAGATGTGACCACACACTCTGACATCTGGTTGAATGTCTGTTCTCAGGGAAACAACATGTCAACAAACACACACCACTGTAAAACTGCTCATACCGATCTTGCATGTAGTTTGCTCTTTTTCTGCCTCTCGTTTTTTTCTTTCTTTTTTTTCCCTTCTAAACAAACTGTCTGGTGCTGATTACTTAACAGGTTTCATGGATTAAATGAGCCAAACTAATTCTGTGTTAAATCACATAGATTATGCAAAAAGAAAATTGTGTTATCATTCACTTGCCTTCATGTTAGGGCAAATGTGTATTTTTCTGTATTATTTAGAAAGAGGTATTCTGAAGAATGTATGTAACAAAACATTTAAAAGTAGCATTTTTTCCATTTTAATAGCTATCAAAAATTGTACGGTTGCCATTCTTTTGTGTGGCAGAAGACAAAACTTGAGGACCTGAGAAAGTTTTGGAAGGATTGTCTTTTTTTTCCTCTTTCCCCACCCCCCAAATTGCCAGCCGCCTCCAGCATTTTTACAAAACATTCATGACCCAAAGAATATTTAATATGAATGTCTGAACATGCAATATGTCAAAAGAAAGAAAATATCTTTTGCTTTAAAAAGCATATAGCATGAATAAAGCATAAAAAGCTAGCTTATTCTAGCTTGATAAATTGTTTTCTGTATTTTTTGTCAACATTTGAGCATGTTGTAGGTTTTATAAATTTTTTTTTTTTTTTTAACAAAAAAAGTGAAATAATTTAGTTTTTTGTCAAAGACTATGACTTTATTCAAAACTCCTTAAATACTCCCAAAGCTTGCAACAGACCTATACACTTCCTGGGTTGACTTTTCATTAATGTTAGGCAGTTTTGATGGACCTAAACCCATAAGACCTTCGCTCATCTTTGGAACACAAAACCAGAAAGCTAGTAAAGACATCATTGAAAAAGTCCAAGTGACATCATTGGCCCAACTGTAATTTTA
Source organism: Enteromius trimaculatus (assembly GCA_032361065.1). NCBI lineage: Eukaryota > Metazoa > Chordata > Actinopteri > Cypriniformes > Cyprinidae > Enteromius > Enteromius trimaculatus. The sequence goes on from JAUMHP010000059.1 coordinate 6,092,225, forward strand.
TGGAGTACACAAGGGTAATTAATGGCAGAATTTTCATATTTTGGGTGAAATATCCTGTTAATTTGAGAATTGGGAATTTTGTATTTTTTCAGAAGATGTGTAAAAGCTCCTCCTACCGTAAAAACATGGAAACCCAGAAAATTCTGTTAATGATGCGGAAATGTTGCAAGATAATGCTTTAAGGAAAGCAGATGCTTGAGCAATAAGTACCAATCTTCTCTGTCAAAATTTTCATTAACTTGCACTTTCCAGGACTGCCAAAGTAACAAAAAGAATACAGAAACAGTCATGTAGAAAAATCTAACCCAGTGCCCTAACAAGCTTCCCATGTGTTAGCATGATTACTATTTATCTCACTGGAAAATTGGAATATTGACAGATCCTGATGAGATGTTAACATTACGGTGTGATGGGAATCAGGCTCTTTACAGTGCGTGTTTCGAGTAGAATGCATTTCTGGAGGAAGAATTACGGGATCGATACCAAGCAGCCTCATTCATAAAACCAACGCTGTGGAGTGCTATACAGACGGCTGTCCGCTGTCTCTCTGATCCATCTGCAAATGCAATTAGTAATGCACAAAGCAACTAGAGGTCTGCTACAATCAATAGCATACTTCCTTTTGTGAAATGCTCCAGGCCACCGTACTCAAAGAAGACGGCATAAACACAGTCCTGACATTGAAAACTAAAATGGCCAGTAAGAAATGCTACTATAAAGTGTGCTGTGTTCAGCACTTCATGGTTGTGAAATGAATGGCTGAGTGGAACAAACCTTTCTTTATTAGAAACATCTTTACAGCCCTAATGGACTCAAACATCCTGAAATGTTGTCCAATCCAGAGATGTTTTCATCCATCTATCTCTCTATGTATCTCATTTGTCTATCCATATGTACAGTACACCCATTCCTATCTGACTATATGCCTCTCTTACCTTTCTATCCGATAATGCATCCATTCATCTGTTTTTTGTTTGTCCTCTAAACTATCTATTCATCCATCCAGCCATCCATCTGTTTTTCTCGTGTCTATTTTTGAAAACTCTACCCATCCATTCATTAACCCATGCACAATCCTGTCTAAAGCACTCATCCATCCATCCATCCATTCTTGTCTTTTCATCCACCTTATTGTTTTTATTTTCTATATCTCTAATCTACCCATCCATCCATCCCTCTATCATTCATCTACTTGTTTTTTTGTTTCTATCTTTCTAAACTGTCCATCCGTCTGTTCTTCTTTTCTGTCTGTGTTTTTTGAACTGCCCATCCATCCTTTCTTCCATCCATTTTTTTTATCTATCTATTTTTCACAACTGTCCATTCAACCATTCATTAAATCATGCATGTTCCTGTCTATCCATCCATTTATCTGTTAATCTCTGTAATCTGCCCATCCCTCTATCCATTCATCTAGTTTTTCTTTCTGTGTCAGTCAATCTGTTTATCCATCCAGTAAATCCCTTTAAATTATTTACCTTATTTATTTTACCTTATCATCTACCATCTCCTTCCTGTATATTCTTCTGTATGTACAGTATGTCTGTCTGTCTATTTCATTTTTAATTTATCTATGCATGCATCCAATTACCTGTATGCTTTTCTATCCATTCATCCATCCATCCATCCATCCACATACCCACCCACCCACTCACTCACTCATTGTTGGAATAAACCAAAGATAACTTACAAAAGTCTTCAGTTCAACAAAGTTCAACAAAACTCTGTAAAAAAAAGAAAAATCCCCGAGATGAATCATTTGAACTGGGGCAAAAATAGCTGCATAAAATGTATGAAAACATAAAAAGCGCATTCTTGAGGAAAGATTGAAATGTGGTTGTGCGGCGTGTGTGTGTGAGGGCCAGATGAATATTTCAAGTGCAAATGCTTTAGTTATGCTGCTGTTCAGCGAGTGCTAGAGAGTTCAAACATGCAGAGTGCTGCTCCGGCGGGGACTGGCCTGAGAGCAGTGAGCAGCTCTGAGCACTTCGACTGTGGTGTGGTTTGGTGGTGCTGGGTGATCAAGAGGAAAGGAGTGGCTCTGGTCCAGCTGAGATAATGGAATTGGTGTGTTCTCCCAGGGCGGTGCTCCCAGCTGGAGTTAATTCTGTTAATAGCAGCCGACTCTAGCATCTCCCTTTGGTCCCTCTCTCTGGCGGAGGCTGCATGCGGTGGGGACTGGAGAGCATGGTGCAAACGGCCAGACGTGGATGACTAAAGCAGGGCTGAAGGCTACAGCTTATAATTGCTCTTTGTGCTGCTAATGTGTCATCACAAAAAATTGCACCCGCACACTTCACTGTTAATGGTCAGCCACTGAAAGCGAATCAGAGGGGCACGGTGACCAGCATCACCTTGCACAGCAACCTGCCACTTCAAAATCACTGTGCTAACATTTATTCAGTTCACTTGCCCTGGTTTCATTGTAAGTAACATGTAATTGAAAAACATTTGCTTTAGTAAGTATTCACAGGGCTTCAAAAAAATAGGAAACGTTAAGGGAACCATATTGGGAACAGTACTTTGCATAATGTTCTTTCACTTTAAAGGGTCATTTCACCCAAAAATGATAATTTTGTCATTAATTACAAACTCGTGAAAGATTTGTTCGTCTTTGGACACAATTTAGTATATTTTTAATGAAAACCGGGAGGACTTGTGACAGTCCTATTAACCTCCAAACAATTACGACTGTCAAGGTGCAGAAAAGTATGAAAGACTGTAATATTATGAAGCTACAAGAATACTTTTTGTATGGCAATAAAACAAAAATAATGATTTTATTCAACGATTCGGCATGTAACATCACCGTAGTGCCATTTTGGACAGTACCTTGTGAATGGTTGTAGTGACAACAAACGCAGCACAGTGTGCATCAGCAGATGCGCTGAGGGCCAGCATAAAAAAAATAAATTTTATATATGTATATATATATATATATAAAGAGCTTTATACATATTATGTATATGCATAGTAATAACTGCATATCATATACACACACATATCAAATACACAAATTTTGCATCATTAATACATGCCAAACACATTACAGTAAGTCCATTTTTCATTTTTATTTGGCATACTATTTATACGCATTTTCATGAGTCCAGACTCACTACTGACATATTGCAGATTTTGTCGCATTCATGACCATTGTTATTACAGTTCTCTAAACTTTTACATCCTCACTAAACTTGGACAACCGTATCCACTATTAGACAGGCAAAGAGAAGGATCAGGACACGGGCAGAACGCAATGATCTCGGCTGATTTACACTCTGTCAGCTCTGCGAATTGAACTGGCAATCCTCAGGCCAGCAGCACCCATGAATAGGTAGAGAGAAGTTATAAAGAACGATGAGATTAAGGATCATTACGAACAATTTTCTAGCCAACAGGGATTGAAGCATGATAGAGACTTGAGTGGAAAATAAAATTACATTTGTCACCAGCAATAACGAGATCATCTCCATTTTTACAGGCGTCCAAGTTCATATTTCGCCGCTTTAGAAGGAAATGAATAAACTCATGTATATTTATTATGAAAAATGACAGGAGCCGTGTCCCACAGTGCTGTCGCCCTAGAGGAAGGAAGCTGCACTTTGGAACAATGACACTACACATATCGTATGACAAGTCACCTCCAGGGTGAATCTTCCACTCAGTTTATAAGAACAAAAGAGGATTTTCTCTCTCCCCCCCTACCAACAAAGTTTCAATAAAATATGAGTGTTGCTGTTATTCAATAACCAACTGTTAGATCTCCTCTGCTCCTGAAGTACTGCGCGTCTCATGGGAAAACAGCAGGCTCACTCTGCGACCACCTTTCTGTGCAGTCTGTCCCTCTGGACGTCATCGCAGACCAGCCGCCCCGCTTTCTCATGGCACTCTGGGGGATAATTTGTGCCTGCATTATTTCTTACCACACGTCTATGCTTTACTGTTTTGGAATCAGCTCAATACGGCACGATTGCTTGAGCAATAACTGCATACGACTGAAGGCAGTATTATTCCGGCTCTGCAGGCAGCATGTGGGGGAGCTCTTGAGCTTTGCAGCAGTTCTATAACTGCAGCCTCGCCGGGAGCAAGTTTCACCACGTTCATCTCCTCTACCTCCAACCTGTTGCTGGTAATTAAATGATAAATGTCTGCCATAGAAATAGGAATCATAGATTGTTCCAACCTCCAATGCGTACAAATGGGGATGCCAGGCTGATGGCTGCTACGACGTAAATATTGACAGGAAATGCCAGCTGGATAGATTAGTATGCGCTCCTGTCTCTGGTCAATCCCATTCTTCTTCAGAGTGGGAAGATGCTATAAATGCAGCTCATTGTTTCTGCAGCTTAGTGCCGCGTTTGAATTCGCCGTGATTCACTCGTCAGAGAATCAGCCGTAATCTTCACCCCCAGTTAATTAAAAAGCCACCAAACAGAATGTTCCAGAAAACAGACTGAGGCTTTATACTAGCTGTGTACTGAAGGATCAGTAAGTCGGATTCCCTTCTCAGTTCAATTGATTTCAAATGTAAACAATCTTTTCCACACAACAGGCATTTCGCTCCGTAATCAGATTTGTCCTGTCTTTCATACGATCCTACTGGAAGCGTATGCATCCGCAAATGACATCCATTACTTCCACTGAAGATCTAATAAGCTCCCTCTCGCTTTCCAGCTTGAACGCTTTACAAGTTTGCAAGGCTTATTTTGCATTATTGGCAAAGTGGCCTTAATGTTTCACTGCATATTTCATCAAAGCAGCAAATCAGGGATGATAAACTCCTGCCCGAGTTTATAACCCACACCATTTTGATTCATCAACGTTAACTGTACCAGCTTACATCCAGCTGATTTGTATTAGGTAAGTCAGCTTGAAAGGGAAGTCGTAATTGTCTTTTCTTCCATATTGTGATGGAGACTGTATCTGAGTCAAATGACATCATAATGTTGGGTGGGACTAGACTGTGAAATAGAATGGATCATTGTCTTTTGCTGAGTGAGAGAGAGAAGCAATTATTCTCCTGATTATTACCCCAGCAAAAAATATATTTTTGACAAAGCATTAAAAGGGAATTCAAATTTAAAAAGATAATGATAGATAAATCGCTTCAATATCCCATTAAAAACAACACCAGCCCTTCAGTTTGGTGACTGAATTGATTTGAGCAAAAATAAAGGCAAGGATTCTACATCGAGTCCTCAGTCAGGCCGTAACTTCACCGCATTCGTTTTAAAGCCATTGCCATGAGCGTTTCCACGGAGCTAAATGTGACTCTCGGGTCCATCTCCGCATTATCCGTAAAGGTCTAGGGCTGCAGGAGCTCATTGGATTGGCAGACTGTAATAGAGCAAACAGGATACATTAAACGGTACTGCCGGTGACACCCCACAGCAAGAGCCTTGCGACCACTGCAGTCATTACTCTTTAAAACTGCTGACCAAAGCCATCACAGCGCCCGGGATGTCAGACAACACACAACTCCTACCTGCCAGGAACAGACAGGCAGCAGGAGACAGAAAGATAAAAAGAAAGAGAAATCAAATGAGGTGTGTAACAGGAACCATGGCATGGAGGAGCTCAGTCGTGATTCTAGTTCAAGGAGAAAAGATGAAGGAGAATGAATGAGATTAACAGGAGCGATGCATGAAATTGCAATTTTATGGGTCCAGGTTTGCTGTTTTTATGAACACAGCCATGACGGATTCAGGTTAATTTCACAGAACTTAGTTAACAGAGTGCCATTTGCCCTTGGGGGGCAGTTAGTTCACCTTTTGGGGCACGAATAAATAAATAAAAAACTTTATTGTTTCACCCCATTAACATTTCATGCAAATTACCCATAATGCACATTAATACTTTAAGAATGGTCGCTTGGAGTGCCATCAAATGAGTTGCATTGTATTTTTAATGTCCATCATAATTCATTAGGCAATTGCACCCAACAGAGGTCCGACTTTTATTTTAGACATTGCAAATAATACATTTTAAAAAATGCAAACTGCTGATTCTTACCGTATGCAGGAGATCCAGTAAAGCCCCATCTTTCTATTACACCCGTCTCTTATCTCATCCTAGGGACACATTCAGAAAAACATCCATAATTAATGAATATTCATAAAAATCATTAAATATGAATGCAGACAATTGCTTTCAAAAGTGGCTCCGATGACCCAAATTTATACCTCAGCAATGTTTAGGATATGGCCTCCTTTGAATGTTAGGGTGTGTAATGTTTTTATAATTTTTTTTTAAGACAAACTGTTCGTAAGTCGTCAGACAACACAAACAGAAGCCAAGTGCAAATGATGAAGCTTTATCCTGCTTGTTTCTAAATCGCGTAGAGATTTATTATGTACATGCTCATCATGCGTCGTCAATATCTCCACAGTATTAGTGCAGCTTGCATTCATTAGGCAGCTATCCCAAAATGATGAATGCTATTTGACACAAACAGCTCATTAATTCGACCCTGTCAAACATAAGTTTAGCATAAAGTCACTAGGAGACCATTTTGAAATGCTTGTTTGCACTGCATATATTAATAGGTCTCACACAACACATTGTAACAGCCTCTTTAGCATCCTGCACCCTCATCTAGAGAAAAAGGGGTATTGCTGTTAACTGAGTTGTTTTTGTGTGTTTGTGTGAGTGGGGGTTGATGTGTATTTTTGTGATGTGGCGGATCAGAGCAAAGGAACAAGCAAAAGAAAATTTCTTTCATTTGCTGCACTTGAGCTGCAACGTGTTGAGTAATATTCTGACATTTTCTATTCTGTTCGCAGAGAGAAAATTTACTGTTTACTATATTATGCCTTTGCAATAGTGAAATGGCTGGACTGAAGTAAAGACTATGGCAAACTCAAGTGCAATCAAACAGTTTGAAGTGAATTTTAAAGAGTAAATGCTCCACGCTCCCATAGGACGAAGACTGTACTCATAAGAGTTGTCTATTAAAGGGGTCATATGATTCGTATTTTCAAAAAATGTCAAAATTTCCTTTCTCTTTGGAGGGTTACAAGCTGTTAGTGTATAGATAAGATCCCTAAAGTTGCAAAGATTAAACTTTCAAAAGCAAAGAGATATTCTTCATGAAAGTTAAGACTTGTCCACACCGCCATAAAACGGCTCGTTTAAACAGGCTCCCACTTACATCACAGAGTGGGTCTGTTTTTAAACACTGCCCAAATGTTTATGCAAAGAAAAAAGGAGGTTCTTTTATTCTCACTGTAGTGTTGCTGCAGGTGCCATGTTGAGGAGACGCTGTGAGTTGTTGTGAAAGTGAAACCACTTTGTTTGTGCTTCCAAAAGAGGACATAACTAGAAATCAGTGGTTAAGCTGTATTTACAACATGTTCCAGAACAGTTCAATTCAAATAATATAGTGTGTTCAGTGCATTCACGCTATAAGTGGAGCTATAAAGTGGAAAAATTCTATTCTTCTATTCTGCTTCTTCTTCTCATAACCTTAAAATAAGTTACATTTTCTTATTAAAATTGCCTGCTACTTACTATTCAAATGCGATTTTTGCGCAGTGAAGGTTAAAGTTTCTTGTTGTTTGTCAGTTCTTCGATCACAAATGCAGACATGGTTTTATGTCATGTCATCAGTAATTATGGATGCAACAAATGCCTCGTTTGTAATGTGTTTCATTGTTTTGGTGTCATAGCGCCGGGGCGCAGCATCACATTATGGTAAGGTTCACTATGACAAAATGAAGTTATCCGTGTTGTTTGGTCACCAAACATCCTTGCACTCACTGGCTGCCACTTCAGTAGATGTGGTGATGAGAAAATGAAAATTAGACTCTATTGGTTGAGACAATGGAAGAGTAAATAACTGTATGGTTAAAGAAGCAGTAAAGGTCTGTTGACATGAAAAGAAGAAAAAAAAAGTAAACTCATGGTGAAAAGATTAACTGAAATTACAGAAAATGCAGATTAGTGTTTCCCAAGTTGCTTCTTTGAGAAAGTAATTGTGTAATTTGTGAAAACTCAAGAGACAGTTTTTGCTGAACCATGTCAATAGATGGCAATGCAGCCTCTAACACACTGTGGTATCGCTACTGAAAGTACACAAAGAACATTGATGCTCCAGAACTACTAAGATATACACAAACTGTCAACAACACTGTCTTCAACATCAACTAGTCGATGTATACATTGAACATATACAACAATATGTTCAGTTAATTGCTCTCAATGGATGATCCCACATACTGATTCAGTGACTATTGATTTGCTCTCTTTGTGAAGCACTGACAATGACACAATAGCCTTTCTGATAGATGGGTCGATGGACTGGATAGTTGGATGGATCGATGAAAAGATGGTTGATTGATATGCTAATTGGAGACATCATAAGACAACGCGTAGTTCAGCCAAATATGAAATTTCTATACTGATTTATTTATCCTCATGTTGCCCCAAACCTGTACTTACTTTCTTTCCTCCTACTGTAGTAGTGACTGGACCTTTCAAACTGAAAAAAGACACAAACGCACCTAATAATAAATAAAGCAAATGAAATGACTCATTATTTTGTAAGTTGTACAGTTTTGTGTCAGAAACAGAACAATTTTTAAGTTCTTAGTCACTGATAATCTTACCCTTCACTGAGCGGTTAATTGCTGTGATTAGATTAACAGATTAACGTGAATGAATCATTGAGTCATTTGAGTGAAATGAATTTGAAAACCAAATCAATCTGATTTATGAACAAACCATTCAGACCATTTGTTTTTTGAAGACCGGATGATCTGATGGGGGAAAAAAAGAATAATTTAAAAACTGGACATACTTTGCTTCAAACAGAACTAATCAAGATTTTGTCAATATATGTATTTATATGTGTGTGTGTGTGTGTGTGTGTGTGGACGGGTTTATGTGGTTTATGAGGACACAAATT
>JAUMHP010000059.1:6108434-6120138 GCA_032361065.1 Enteromius trimaculatus
TTGCTTCTCAAATGCTTTGCTGCATACCTCGGTTGTAACGAGTGGTTATTTCAGTCAAAGTTGCTCATCTATCAGCTCGAATCATTCGGCCTATTCTCCTCTGACCTCTAGCATCAAAAAGGCATTTTCGCCCACAGGACTGCCGCATACTGGCGTTCCTAATAATGCTTTAGGTGAGTATATATATATATGTGTGTGTGTGTGTGTGTATATGTATACAAACACATGCATGTGTTTTATATAAATGTATATAAATATAACAAACATATGCACACATACACACACAGACATATATATATATATATATATATATATACACACACACACAGTACACATATATTATGTAAACAAAAACTTTCATTTGGGATGCAGTTAATCATGATTCATGATTCAATTCTTAATCATTTGTAATGTTTTACATTTTTCTAATATATTAGAAAATATATAATTTTCCTAAATAAATTATAAAAGATTTTAAAAAATGTTAAAGATTGTCAAACTATTATATACTTTTATTAATAATGAAAACAATATTAAATGTGTATTAAGACTAATGTCATGATGTTTATTATTTGTAGAATATATTATTTTATTATTATTATTATTTTTACATTATTTATATATTTATATATTGTTTACATTATTAAAGTACAAAAATGTTTCCCTGGAAACTTATATTCAATAATACTTACAATTAATACAAGTAATGAAGTATGTTTTGGAAAGACATAATAATAATAATAATAATAATAATAATAATAATAATAATAATAATAATAATAATAATAATAATAATTCTATTCATCAAACTATTCTAATATTTTATTTTTAAGAAATTATTTTTTAATCAGGCTTTCCCCCCCTCATTATGAGATCAGGACAACTTATCACTCATTTTTTAAATTAGTTTTGCTTTATGCTCCACAAAAACACAAAACCACTTCTAAAACTTCTAAAAATGTAATTGTGATAAAACAATGCATGTATTCAATATCCTAATAATTAAACATATTAATAATATAATAATCAACCTGTAGTGATTTGATTTCAGTTACTGTACATGAGTATTTGTGCACACTCAAGTTTGTGTGTCTGAATGCATTGCTGCATACAGAGGTGCGAGTGTGTTGCGGCAGAAGTGGCTTTGACGTGCTCATCCATCAGCACAGCGAGCTGAGGTCTCCGTCAGAGCGGCAGGGATACAGTGGGCCGCAGGGAGGGGAGGTGTCACTCTTAAACAGGATATATGGCCTCTCACTGAGACACAAATTACAGAGTAAATACATTATGGTGCTGCAGGACTTCCCCTCTGCAACATCTCTTTACTAGCTGCGGCCCGGCGAATCCAAGCAGTCCCGCATTAGACAGCTCCACACCGCATACACAATCACATTAGAATGGCCTGCCAACACCCCATACAGTCCCATTACACAGCGACGGGAACTGTCACGCAATCACCGCCGGCATAAAATCAACTCGCTAGATCTAAATGTTGATCGAACCACCGCACAGCGAGCAAATTTAAGTGCCGCATTCAGCTTCCACAGCATACCAGATTCAAGATGGTCTCCAACTAGAATATATCCAAATTATGGCATTTCAAGGATACAGCCTGATCCATCATAAGCCACCCAGCCTGTGCATGTTGAGAAAAAAATTGCTCTGTCTGCTGTCTCTTCCTATTTTTCCCTCTAAATAAGGCTCAATTGACAGCATTTGTGGTATAATGCTGATTAATTAATTCTATTTCCATTTGTATCTCTTTTACTTTTGAAAAAAGCAAGAATGTGTTACACAGTGCAGCAATAACAAGGGGTCCATTTATAAATGTTTAAAGACTCTGCTTCAGTACAGTTCATAGAACATAAACAGTACGTGTTAACATGATTTTACAGTGAAAAAAAAATCACTTGCTAACCTTTTCTGTATCTAGTTTCACAAAGCTGTTGCTATGACAATGCAATACCACAAAGATTACAATACCCTATCAGAATGATTAGTCAGAAAGCTAACAGCAAGCATATTGTAAGTGTTTTTACAGAATTTGTATTTCAGCTTTTAAATCTTCCAAAAATTGGCCCTATTTACTTTAGAAGTCTCACTTTAACTTTAATTACGTGAGACGAGTTGAAATTAGTTTATAATTTCACTTATCATAACTTGAGATGAACCACAACTGTACTTGGAATATTCCTTTTAAAGCCACAGTGGGTGATATTGACAGTTAGCAGCCAAAACTGGAAAGAGTAGTTTGCCCCGCCCCCCCTTCTTCTCAGACGCCACTTCTGTGGGTTGCCAGATTGAGGAAGTGCAACAGAAACTAACACAACTTACAATGATGAGCTTTACCGTGCAAGTTGATGCATGTTTTAATATGCATTTGGCCATGGAGTTTTTTTTTTTTAGATGGGTGCTGAAACTTTTTATTTCTGTTAAATCTGCAGTCTTTGATGCATTTTGTTTTCTGGCATCAATACGTTGTTTTTCCCACCAACCTGGCAACACAAGGTTTCAAAATATTATTGGGTAACATCGCAGAAGGCAGAATCACACAGAAAAAAATTAATGTTAAAGTAGAATAACTGGCTGTAGCATTGTTTTTCTGAGAAAAAAGAATATCTCCAGATATATATGCAGATGTATATGCTTTATATAGATATATAAATATATGCTTTAGTACAGTCAAAAATAATGCATATAGCACCTATAAACTACAACAAAATCTACATCAATACATCAAAATCCCACAAGTGCTACATGGATTCACAATCTAAAAAAAGACTCATGTCCAACATGAAGATCTGGATTTTACAACTACCTTAAAAGCAAAAACAGAAAACGGTCTCTCTACCATATCATTTGCTGATTGTCAAAACAGAGCATCTTCCTCTACAATCAGTATACAATTCTCTAACTATAGATTATGATTTTTTAACATAGGGAGCAGTTTGACGTGAATTATGCCCCGTTTGTTTGAAGCACAGCTATAATTTTCATAACTACACCCACTGATAATAAAGTGCCACGGGTGGCTGTCTGTCACCTTGCCGGCATTCTGTGACAGATGACATCCTGCTTGGTTTATTCCCAGCTCTCTGCTCTCGTCTCATGCCCTCAGCGAATCACAGCAGCGCCCCGCAAAAGCACAAACATGCTCGACGTGAAATTAAGCTTTTTTCTGCCGGTGCTGTCAGATAATGCGGCAAGGATGACGGTGACTTGTTTTACGACCTCATTTCTCGTTTTCAAACCTGCAGCATCACTCGGTATTTTCCTTCCTTTCCTTTGTGACTTCGCCTATGAGAACAGACAGGGCAGGGTGTGCAGAACGTAGAGAAATGTTTATGGCTGGCGGAAAGAAACAAAAATGACCAATGAGAAAGAGGCGAATAGGTCAAACTAAATATTTAATTTGAGAAGCAAAGGCATTAATTTAAACTAGCACAGACACTTGTCATAATTATTTGGAATCACTGTTTTGTGTGCAGGCTTCTTTGAGGCAAGGAGCACAGTCCAGGGTGAGTGGACAATTAGATCCACATAGGCTGATCTGTGCAGAGTTTTCCTCCAATTATCTCTGGTGTAAACCACAGGGAGGGGGTGGGATGAACCTAGCCCTTAGCGAATAATCATGTACAAATGAGCGGAGGCAGAGGAGGGGGCAGAAATGAGAGAAGAGTCTACGGCAGCTCCGTGTGAGGCCTATGAGAAGCAATTGTATACTGTAGGAAGGAAAAGAACTCTTCCATCTCAATGGTTTCTTCTAGACAGTTACAGATTAAATAAAGAGCAAATGGAGACTTTTGCTGACATCTCTCTGATGTCTTTTCAGAGAGAGAGAGAGAGAGAGAGAGAGAGAGAGAGAGAGAGAACCCTCAAAAAAACTGTTTTCAGATTTGCCAAGATACACACATATTCTTATGGATATTTCTCTTTAAAAATGTGCATGGCATTGCTATTGACACAAGACTGACAGATACTTGTAAAAGTTGTCAAAAAGAAATTATGATTTCCAAATGTTTTAATGAAGTTTCTCATGAAATATTTCAAATTGAAATAACCATTTTGTATTTTAATATATTTTCAAAAATTAATTTATTGATGTAATGTGTGATCTGTGAAGCAAAATTAAAATTCCAGTATTGTTACTCTCATTACTCCACTTGATCACTTGGCACACATGATTCTCAAATTACTTTGATGCTATTATGAAATAAATGTGTTTATATAAAAGTAAAAAATGGGAATCTTTTATCAACAAAGATTTTCCTGTTGTGTTTTGATACTTGACTTGATGAAGTTGATGTTATTCATAAATTGTATTATCAATATCCACTTAGGTCTACTAACTCCAGCGCAAATATTGTTCTGCTCCCGCTTTCGTTTTCCGACACTCTGTAGCAGTAGACCAATCATAAAGGACTGCGCCATCTGACCAATCACAGTAGTGAAGGCTCACTGAAAGGCGGGGTTTAGACAGACTGATTCTTCGAACTGCTGCACACGAGTCGTTTACAAATAATTTAGAAATAGGGTAAAATTAAATCTATTTTTGGAGAAAACTAAAGTGTTGCATACATGTAAACCTGTTTTAAGAGATTCATAAAGCAATATTAGCAACCTTTAAAATGGCACTTTAATGAGCTGCTGCGTTCGCTCAAATTGATTTGCTGAAATCCAAACAAGGACAATAATAGGTGAGCGCCAACCAATGCGATTGCCATTAACGCATTAGTCCCGCCCACTACCAAGAGAAACCGGTTCTTAAAAGCTGAGCAATTCCAAATTAAATCCGTTATTTTGACAGGAAAATACAACAAGGAATATCGTTTCCATGTCAAACATCAAATCTGCATGTTATGAAACTCTCTTGCTCTTTATCTTTCTTTGCATGTGTGAGACAAAGTGATGCACCTTCACAGAGTTTATGGTACGTCAAATACAGCTACACTGTGTAGCAGTGAGATGGACTTAAATATAAAATGCTAATAATAAAAGAAATTACAGTAACGGGGGAAACAGTAATTAATTTGATAACTCGTTACTGAAAAAAAATGACACAGTTAAGGCGGCCATACACGGTGTGAATTCGGACAGTCGGAAGACTGTATGACCACGCACACGTCACGGGCGACTTTGTTTATGGACGCAGTGGCACACGGCACGATTTTAAAACCTGCCAATTTCCGAGGCAATCAAATTCACGAAGTTCCTCGCCAAAAAATAGATCCTTTTCTTTGTGGCAGCAAAACAAAAGGAAAAGAAAACGAAGGGCATGGCAAAGAGTTTAGCTGAAGGGCAGAGAATTAAATATTGACAGATCCTTATTATGGATTAATACTATTATTATATTATTTTAAATGCTGCTTGATATATCATACAGCGCTTGCTGTTCTTGCCAGAGTTCAGCGATTTTGTCATCTTTCTTGATAGTTCATCTTTCTTCTTCTGTGGTTTTCTTTTGTAGCTAGCTTCTGATTGGTCATTTCCAGTTTGCTTAACAAATCGGCTCATTCAACAGCACACACGTCACGCTTTCAACCAACAGCTCCCGACATTTTTTGATATGTTTAAAAATGATCGCGAGGTCGGCAAGTGCTCGTAAGGCAGTCTGCTCATCTCGTAATTTCTCACTTACCATACGAGCCCCGACCATAAGAGAAGAGACGATTTCCTCTGATAACCATACATTCCTGACTGTTATGAAACTGCCTAATAGGCGTTTTCCAAAATGACATCGGGATATGAATGCTTAAAGACGGCTTAGCAACAGGTTACACGTAGTTAAGAATGCTTCATTATATCTATAGAATTATTTTCTTTCAAAATTACATTTCGTAAAAGAATTATGGATATATATTAAAATGACGGTCATTGCATGATTGCTCTGTGTATGCGGTACGGAGAGTAATAGACTCCGTTCATAATTCATTTTTAGGTTTGAATTTTATGGGTGAAAATAGATGAAGCAGGTTATCTCACAGAAACCCTTTCATTTATGCAGGCCTATAAAATGATGAATTCATCTCATCCCCAAACCTGAAGCTTAAGTGGGTTTTTTCCCTCAAGATCACCTCTTTATAAAGCCGCTGGGAGAGGGTTAGCACTGGACCATTTTCTTTCTGCGCTGTAAGGTAAGAGAGTGTTCGTTCATGATATGAATCTCATTTGAAGCAGCCGGAAACATTGCTCTGCATGAGTGGTCCTATCGCACGACTGACGCAAGGAACGCAATGATTTGTCACCTGCTTCCCCGCGCTTCTGCAAGAGCTCGCGAATAAACGCTCCGGAACCGCCACAAAAACAGCCTAAACCACAACAGGCCATTAAAGTTACCTCACCATGAAGAGAGATTACAGCACCTTCTGAGGGAAAAAGTTGAGAGAGACCTCTGACTTACATAACTAAAACCTTTCAGTAATATGGCCTTATTCAGGGCAGACACCATATTTAATCCTGTCCTACTGTCTCAAGGTACTGTGTTATAGGCCTATATACGATTCTTACAATATTTATTTTTCACATATTGTGCAAGTTGATTGATCAAGCTTTTTTATACTTGTTCAGATTTCTATTTGACATTTTCACTAAGACGGGGGGACAAAAATCATACAGTATTAAATGTTTTCAATCACACATTAAATGTTCTTGACAAATAAAATCTGCAATAATAGCTGGACATTAATCATTTATTATAATAAACACTAGGAAGCAGGCCATCCTTATGGCTAAGCCCTGAGACACCTGGAATATAATTAGGTCTCAATTCTGAATGTCTAGGGAACAATGTAAGTGAAGACCGGCTTATCTTACTTCTCTACTTTAAATTGCCTGGACAACCTACTCTTTGCAAGCTGCCATGAAGTATAGAGTCTGTAACCTTTTTAACTGCCAAGAGCAGTGGCTTTTGGTTTTGTAGTAAATGCTTTCAAGAGGCTAGGTGAAATCATTTGCCGCCACACGAGTACAGGGCGACAATAGAAATATTCACATATTCTCCATTGCCGAAGCAGATCTTGCACACGGTCACTTATTTTATACAATTAAATGATACCAGTTTGCACACAGTTCTGTTTTTATCCTGGCTCCTAATTTGTGCAAACCATCTATCCCTCGCCGTATCGTTTTCATTTGTGAAAATGAAATATGATGTCTCACCCGAATAAGGTCCATTGCTACTCTTGTATTATTTTGTTCTCTGTCACAACCTCTGCTTTTTTCTTACAGAATTATACCAACGCAAACAACAGATCTGAAATAATTGACTTTGGGAGGTATCTGCTTTATTCATTTTAATTTTCTGACTATGTCTGAGAAACCTGACCGCACTCGTCAGCTCTACTTCAGACACATTCACAGTGATGAGAAAGAGAGAGAGTGGAGCTCCACTGGCATCCTCCATCTCACAAGAACAAAAAAGAAATACAAGTTTAGTCAAGTGTGAAGGGAGTACTCATTATAAAAGTGAAACATGTCAGTTTTGGTGTAAGAAATAAATTTAAAATGCATTTGACTTCCTGCTTCTTTGCTACAATGGAGCACTTTTACATTACATGATTAGTGTTGCTCAGAAAAAAGGGCTCATTTTCACACGTTAAAACTCTTTATGAAGTCAACACATCCTCCGGAGAATATTCTCCATTCCATCATGAAATCTTTGAGAGTTCAGCCGAGAGGTTATCAAGTCTCGCTTTTCCCCCATTTTCCTCCCCAGAACAAAAGACTTTCTGTCTCCTGGCAACAAAAGAACAAATTTATAGAGAGTGGAAGAGAAGAAATGTGACAGCATGTGGCACCCAAAACATATGCTTTATTTTTTTTTACTTAGACTATTCAAAACCCCTCAACCGTTTCTTCAAAAACACATCATGCGCTGAATAATGGCTTTGAGACTCGCCATTATCTTGAATTCAATGTGTTGTTGTTTTGAGGCACAATCTGCACTATCGTAATTGGACAGCCAGGCCTGGTGTGTGTAGTTCTTGGCTGAAATCACAGTAAGGCAGGTCTGCAAGTTAGTAAACTGGGAGAAATACTTCTCCTGGGAGATACGGGTCCGGCGCAGAGAACAGTGGATGAAAACTAGCTGGAAAAAAGTGACTCTGCACTCTGGGTCCGAGATGGAACCTCCAATTCCACATGGCTTTAGAAGATCCAGTCTGGAAAGCAACAAAGTGGATGGGCTGAAATTGGCTGGATGCCGAGGGAGAGAGGTGTATTGTTAGGGCTACTGCGAAACCTCGATGCCTGAGGAGGGAGACAATGATCTTCAATTACCAACAACTCTCAGTCCAATTTACTGCGGACATGAGAGGAGGAACGACGAAAGAATTGTCTTCAGAGGAGAGCTTCGGGTGGTAGAGGCTGAAACTTTCCAGAGCGATCTGCGAACAGAGAAAAAGGTGAGTTTTTTTTGTGTGTGGCTAAGTGGATCGACATATAGAAAAGTGAATGGAGCCTTTTAATTAGATGACGGACACAAAGAAAGGGTGGTTTTAATTAGAAGGGAATCGATTCCGGAAGGAAGAAAGTTTTATTCAGAAGGGAGAGGGCTAGGGAAAAAAATGTGAGCTTTAATGAGACTACAAGATCAGAGCTTTAGCGAGAGGTAGGCGCTTTTTTTATTTTTTATTCGAGGTAGATGGCAAAGCGACAGAGGGAAGTGCCTGTCATTAATGGCTGTGTCTGTCATTAAAGCTGTGATGTATTTTATTCCCTTTCACTGTAGGCCAAGACGCACAAGCCTAACGTGAGTTGTGGCGTATCAAAAAGAAAAAAAGCGCTTCACAAACAAAATATTTCAAGGCTACATCGGCGGCGCTGATCAAAAGTGTTTTGCATTATTCAACGAAACACACTCACTTTTTTTGCTAATCACATGCGTCCAACCTCAGACGTCCGGTAAACAGCCGAGACCGTTCCCCAATGCCTAAAATATAACCGCAGACTTAGTCCGACAGCATGGCAATTATGCTTTGATACAGAAGGATTGAAAGAGCAGAAAACGAGCGCGAGGGGTTGATCAGAGTCTCCCACGGCTGAGATCAGCTGATGCCACTCAGCCGCCCAGGTGTGTGCTTAATCAGGAGTGCTTCTCCTTTAGATTTCACGTTGGACAGAAGGAGCAGGTCCGCCGGGAGACCGCCTGTCAGTATTCATCTTCTAAATGAGAGCCCCCTTCCCTACTCCATCATGTAGCCTGTCTCTTCTTCTCTGGGAACTGCCAGTTCTGCTCTCCCCAGCAGCTACAACATTTCTCAACAAAACGCCTGTGTTTTCCAACTGTACTCTGACTGTCTTTACAAAGCCATCAAGCAAGTGCAGGAGAGCCGCCTCTGCACCCTTAGAGGCAGAGGAAGCACTATAGCTCACCGTGCCCGTAGGGTTCATTCAGGTGCATAACAATATCCAACAAACCTCTAGAATGAATGCAAACAATGTTGCTGCGCGAAACGGCGTCGAAATAATCCGGCCCTACTCGCGCATGTAAAAGCTGCTCTGATTAGACTCTAGACTGATCTCCCTCCAAAATAAACCGCTTCTCTCCACCATTAGCGGCAGCGTGTTTTGTAGTAACTCCGTAAGGCCTTCAATAAAATCGTTCGGAGCAGCTGTACACATGATGTTTAATTGCACCCCCTGTGTTTACAACAAAAGATCCATTTTTCCTTGCTCTCCATTTTCTTGCCTTTACACTCTACCTCTTGAGCATCTGCTTCTATCTACTTTGTCTAGGGTTGCTAAGTGAGTTTCTCGCGGGAGAATCTTTTCGTTGAGATATTGAATCTCCTCTTGATTTCTCTAACTTTCCTTTTAAGCTTCTGTTGAATATTAAAAAAGAGAAACTTTTTTTTTCGCCTAACTGGACCTCTTTTCCCATAGGTCTGGAAAAACAAAACAACAACAAGAAAAAAACAGAGGCTGCCCACAGAAATAGATGTAACCGAGGAGTCACAGATGGAGAAATACACAACGTGTTTGTGGAACTGAAAGGTATTGTCAAGCACATATTATTGTTTTAATGGTTTCTTTAATAAAAGGATGCATGCACTGAGATTTAATTTTCTTTCCTTATCCTTCGGATTACAAACTGTGAATCGCTAAAAACAAACAAAAAAGGAATACTCCACAAAAATAGCTGCAATAGACTCGGGTTATGATGTAAGATACATTAAAAAAAAATCAATTTGCAAAGAAATGCCAAGGTGTAAATTTCGGTAAATTGACATTAATTAACACCTGAAAGCAAAGAACAACCTGTTTTTTTTTTTTGCTCTTCTTAATGCGATGTGTCACAACATGTCTGATGCATTTAACATTAGAAGAAAACAGCTAACCTAATGAAAATAAATTTGGCATAATACAGTGTGCTTTTCATACAGTATGCTATGGTTTTTAGGCGCTAACCAGACCTATGACAACAAAACAAGCATTTTACTACTATCGATATTAAGGTAAAAAATAGGATGATCAGCTGTAGTGCAATAATTCATATTGGCTACATTCTGAGGTGATTGACAGTGCCATGATATTTTTCAGGGAAAAATGCAGCCTCATGGTGTAAATACAATATCTACCAGCAGGGGTTAATGAGCCATGCTAACCAGCCAAACCTTGACCCTTTAGGTGAAATACCTCATTTCCAAAAGATTGCTGGATATCTGGGCTTGTGTGGATTTCCATTATCGTCGGAGGATCAAGACAAGCAAAGAATTTGACACAGATTACAGCAGTTCACAGACCCAGACATTATAGCTTCCATAATTGACCCCGTTGTCCCCTGCTGGTGTCAGAAGATTTGAATCATCACATAATGCCTGAAGATAACCACAGTGATTACATTACAGTTTTTCTCAGTCGCTTTGGTGCATTTCTCACAACAGTATTTAAATTTGCACAACAGTTAATGCATTTCTCAAAACTATTAGTGCAAACTGCAAAACCTAGTGGATAGCCTGCAAAAGCACGTCACATGCTCAAAATTGATAATCCATTCCTCAAAAGCAAGTATTCATGTCAATGAAACTGTCAGTGCAATCAAAATGAAAAGTCTTGACACCATCTTTATGAACAAGACAGTCAAATGGCTTTGTCATGTTTTCATTATGACAGTTTACTCTGTAAAGGTTTTACAATGCAAAAAAGTCAGATTTTGGTGACACTTCCTGAAAATGCTCAAGACAGCTTGCTATTTGCACAGCCATTTGAAAAGTACAGTAAAGTTAGACATTACTGTATGTAGTGAGGGTCGCCATGATTTTGCCAAGTAGGACATAATCCTGGATGAACCTCTTTTGTTGATCCTGGATGAACATTTCTGTCCAAAAATATAAACTTATCCCAATCTGTACCCTTAAACCTAAACCTCTACCCAAAATGTATACAAGGATGTTGATCCAGGAACATCTTGTACTTGGAAAAATCATGCTCACAATGCAGTGAGGTATCTGAGTACAAGACACTGAATATGTATGTTTCACATTTTTTCAGCATATGCTCTTTGCATTTCTAATTTACTGTATTCAAAGCATTGTGCAAACGATTCAATTTAGAAGACATTTCCAGGAAAAAATGATAAAGAAAGGTATAGAATTTGCTTGACAGATGACTAATATTTGCCATTTGAGAACTAGTTCAACAATTTTGTGTGTAATGACTCAAGCAATGAAAGTAAGACTATTAGTTTTATTGAGAACGACTATTC
>JAUMHP010000059.1:6123375-6141491 GCA_032361065.1 Enteromius trimaculatus
TATATTAGTGTCTTTTACACTGATAAGAAAAAAAAAACCAAATCACGCCGGCGTGACGGCCGACTTCAGAGGGTTAACTTAACTATCTTACTAACTATTAATAAGCAGCCAATTAAGAATTTATTGAGGAAAAATGTTGTAGTTAATAGTGTTATCTATTCTAAAGTGTTACCAAATTAACTATAAAATGGAGTTAAATATTGCAAAATAAAATTAGTAGGTAGAAGCCAGGCAACAGTTTTTACCTAAAGTACTAAAATAAATTAATTACAATTTTATAAAAACTATCCAGGCAAAAATGTCATAATGTCGTTGAATAATTTTCTATTAGCCATGGGGCATAGTTTGATTTACGCAATAGTTTTATTAATAATAACATTTTAAATATAATGTTAATGTACTCCTACATACATACTGGTCATTCCACTCTTGGGAAAAAAATATCATGATCTGTTGACCAATGCCAAACTGTGTGATCGACAGCTTGTGGCTGTTGTGGCGAACGCAGTGCACTGTATATGTTTAATATAAATCACTAGATTCTGCTCTGTGCTGCGTAACTCTGTCAAGATGACACCAATCAATCATTAGTCGATTGACAAACGAGCGGTGTAGTGACAGGCTGAAACATTAGCGGAGCTCTGGTACGTCAGTTTGCGGTCTTATGGATGGATTAGAGGTATCATGTATATTGCGCTCTGTATTGATAGCAGCTAACAATGGTTGTTGTGTCAAATATCCCGTGAAGGGCATGTGAAATATTACATCTGCCATTTGCTCAGCCTGAGAGATGGACGATATTCGACACGTTGTCCCGGGCTGCAGAAATGATTGGTTTCGAGTTGCAGTCAGTCACTGAATCAGTCACAGGCTGCAGGTGTTCACTGTATATCTAAAATAGGCAAGAGAACAATGCGTCGTGTTCCGGCACTGTCAATGAGAACTGGGTATCAAGAGGGCCGGTAACAAAGGTCAGAGCAAATCATAAAACACAATCGTTTCTTGCACGAAGGGGCCAACGTCGGCAACCGAAAAAAAGGAGACTTTTCATAACCAAAGGCCAAACTACTTCGGGATCCACGTGTCATTGCTGCTGTGGGCCACAGACGCACGGAAATGTGTGTGTGTGTGAAGTTCACATATTGCTTTTCATCCAGCTTAAACGGAGCGTCACCCCCCCCCACACCTGTCAATCATCGCAACGGCAGCGAACAAAACCCTCCACCGGCCCCTGCTTGTCACCCTGTCACTCAAATCCCACCGCAAAAATAAATAGGGGGCAGGAAGCAGCACCGTACGGTAGATGGCTAGAGGGGGTGGGGGAGTGGGAACAACTGCCTTTTAAATTCATTTTCTCCTCCATTTCTCAATGAGGGATTTCTTTATAATCTCCCTGAGGTGAGAATCATATTTTAATTAGGTCTACCTCTGGTTAACAGTTCCCCTCCCTGCCTGATCAGTGTACGTGCCCACCCGGCGGTGCTAGCAGGGCTGTCAGACTCACTCGCTTTCAGATCAGACAGGATCAAATCAAAGATGCCAACAATCCTCAGTCTTCTCACTCTCACAACACCCCCCGCAAAAAAACAAGAAGCCAGATTGTGCCACTGAAACATTTTGTCATTTTTATACACCCTTGTGCTGTTGTTTTCCTTTCTCCTTAGAGAGGAGTACCAAATGAAAAAAACAAAACACTTAAAACTCTTTTAAAAATTATTAACATTTAGGGCATTATTCTGTGATCAGGTGAGCAAACTTTTGACTTTTTTATTTAAAGCAAATTGTTATTATCATTATTATTATTTTACAGTAAGTAGTATTGTCATGGTAATTTAGTTTTTATTGCCCTGTTGTTTTTATTTATTTATTATTTTAATAATAATACTAAGAAAAATAAGAAGAATATTAAATGCCCCTTTTTGTTAATTTACAGTAAAATTGTATTATCGTTTTAATATATTACTTTATTGTATTATTTCAATGTTGTTATACAACTGAACAAAATATTTAGTGACAATAATAAATTAAATTATTATTATTATTATTAATAAATACTATTTTTGCTATTTTTATGTAGGAAAAATTATTATTATGATTATATTTATATACACTGCTTTATTGGCTTAAAAAAAAAAAAAAAAAAAAAAATATATATATATATATATATATATAAAGCCATACTTTAAAAAAAAAAAAATAGTACAAAACAATACTCTATATACAGTTCAGTATAATCGTTGGTGTTATTATTGTATAGTTATATTATACGGGTTCTATAAAATACAGCGATGTGAATATTGCTTGTCAAGGAAATACAATTTGACTTAAATCTCTGTTCATCATACACAAGGTTGAGAGTCCTATAAAAATGTGGAGATATTTAGTTTTATTGTATCTCATAATGCAATTATTTAAGTACTCATGGCTACCTGAAAATATTGTCCAAAGACCATCATGCATAACACATCAGACTAAGGTGAGACACCCAAGGCAATGTACGAACAGAAGGTTATGTGTTCATTTGCTGTAGGATTTTGTCTGTTGAGCACAGAGCCAGTCACATGCAGTGCTGACATTTCCCTTCCTAAACGGTTCTCCTGGAATCTGATGCATGTCTGTGGGGCTGGCAGACACACCCCACACGCGGCGCAGTTTCCTAGTGTGAAATCAACAGGACGCTGTGTTTCGCCGAGCATGTTAAAACACTGATGTGAGGCGACGAAGGTATATTTCACAGCTAAGATGTTAACACGTGTTCATTGAGACATCTATAGGGATATCAGCCTGGTAATTAATCACAACAGCACTAACAGAGCAAAAATCTGAAAAATATATGTGCGGAAAAGTGATATTATGTAATGGTTGCTGTGCTAATAGAGCTTAAATTGAACAGAGAGAAATCTGGAAGGGCAATGTTTAAAGTGGCAGCTGCTGGGAGGATGTTTCTGGTTATGAGAGCCACAAAATAAATGAATTACAGGAAGAGTGTCTAGTGCGTCTCCGGCAGAATTTAGTAACGGCTAAACGAAATTGACGTTAGACTATCGCGCTTAGTCCTTGCATTTTCTTTTTTGGATTCGTTTTCAGTCTCATTGTTTTATGACCCCAGCAGCTGCTGTCAGAGCAGTTTGGCTTGAGCAAAGAAGCTGTTTACGATCAGCACACTGTTGTCTGGGCAGACGTCAAAGTGTAGATTTATTCAGAGACCAAAAGCTCCATTAGTCTGCGTTTTTAATTAGCACACTTGTGTGAGAGGGTCATTAAGAATGATTTGCTGTTGTGATTGAGGGCTTGCTGATGGGCAAGACACAGACCCTGCTGAGTCTGCTTCTGACCCTAAACTCATAGATCTAGCTTGGGCCAAAACAAAGCAGTGTTGACGAAATCTGGGCAACTTCTCACTGGATCCAGTGTTACCCTGCCAAATGAGATGTGACAGAAGTCAAAATTGCCTACCGGTTTCTGGGTGTTCCATCTCGCCAATGCTGCCATCAGGGGTGGTTCGTTCGTAGTGGTCCTCGGGTAGGGCGAGGGGTCCGATACGTGGTCCCGAAGAACTCTTGCTGCTGGGGGTCTCCGACTCCTCCAGACCACTGTCGTAGTAACTCTGCTGAGAGGAGTCCTGCTGATCTTGCACGGGATTGGCTGTGGAGAACGTCACTCTGCGATGCGGGAGCTGCGATCGAGACGAAAAAGGGGCTTCAGTCACACAACAATCTAATTATAACTTTAGGCCCCAAAACTAGGCTAATTGACCACTAAATTTGTAATATCACACTTCAACAGACGGGCATTTTCAATATGTAATTTCCAGAGGGGTGGCTAATGAGGAAACGTTTTGTTCAAATTGAGGGGAAATGGTAAAGAGGGAATCACTTATTAGAGTATCTCTCGGCAGAGGGGAGAAGGCAATATAACTCTCCTTTGATATCACTGCTTAGGTGACCACATTGTTTTTCACAAGGCCAATGAGGGCAAACACTCATGCTGAAATACAGAGGCCCAGAGCTCATAAAACAGTGGAAATCACCGAATCCTGCAAAAAAAAAAAAAAGCCTCCTTTCCCAATTCTGTGTGAGCTCACAGCTCGCCGATTGCAGGGAGGGATCGATAGTGCCAGGCTGCACGCACACGTACAAACACACACAGACTGGCAAACAGAACCATTTTAGAGTAGGAATTAGGGCCATTAAGAGAGCAATTTCAGTTCATATAAAAAGCCCATTAACACGGCCATTTAAAACATATAGAGAGGCCATTAACGCTACGTACTTCACCATCCCAAAGTCGTAAGGCTTTCTTTTCCCCTCTAATTCAGCATGTTTATTTATAAGCTCATTCATCAATTATGTTCTTGACTTCTCCCGAAATGTAATGTCCAAATTGTTCAGAAACGCAATGCGCATACACAAATATTGCTAATCTGTACATTTGCGTAGCTAGTCATGCAACATATTGCTCATTTGCATACACGCTAGAGTTTCGCAAGAAGAAAACGACAGCATACTCTCCGAACGGTGTCGTGGATGTGCACTTCAATTACAGACAGCTTTGTTAATTATAATGAGGTGTACTGTGTGACTGTAGATTGTTAATGGCTGTCCTGCAACTTGCAGTACTATAGAATTAAACTGAGGAGCGATCGCAACTATGCATGCATGAATGCTTGATGGAAATCAAACCCCATAATGTTTTATAATATTAAATAACCATGTATTAATGTCGTAATATGTACTATATATGCTCGATATATACATTTAAGGGTTCGATTTCCAGCAACATTAACTATATTGTGATATATAGTGTTACCATGATATTAAATTACTTGGGCCGTGATATAAGATCTTGGTCATTCTGCTTATCCTTAATCTATTTACTCCCACACATCCCCTCATTGTTCGCATGCTATGCACACACTTCCACTGAACATTTGTACTTTGTGCTCACTCTTTACTCTGTCACGTTCATGAGTTGTAGGCCTGTTCTTCGTGTGCTCCCTTGTGCCCTGATATTTACGGTTAGTGAGGCACTGAAGTGCGTAGACGAACATTCTCACTGCACAGTAATTACATCGACTTCCTTAGCAAACTCAGACATGGACTCACAGCATGAGTCCCTCTGTTGTCAGAGCTTTTGTACAATGAGGGCGTATGTGTGTGGAACGGAGAAACAGATAGAGGGTAGAACCATGGGGTGTTTTGTCTTGGGGCGGTAACTTTTTAATATATTTCCTTTTTTAATTTTCTTATTAATTTGTAGTCTTTGATGTGCAAGGGGCCGCATGCATAGCCTTCTTCGGGTGGTGCACGTTTTGGTATTGTTTTATCTATTGTATAATGTGCTTATCATGCTTTGTAGAAAATGCAAATGGCACTGCTTGATCACTGTAAAGGGATGTAGTGATTACAAGGCCACATGTAGTATGCAAATTGTAGCGTTTGATCCACAGCAAGGGACTTTGAAAAGAAAAATCCTCAAGTGCGGTTTTATTAGGAAAGCACGTTATTACAGTTATGATATTTTAATTGCTAATATCGTTGCCATCCCAGGTACCATCCTGGAATAATGGCATTCTCAGTGACTAGAATTGTACTTCAGACACGTTGCTATTTAAACCTTAGAGAGACATTTAGTTATTTAAATATGGATTCTTGCTTAAACTGCTCCTAAAGGCATTGCTCGAGAGTCAGCACTTTTATCCCCCCTTAGTGCTGGAAGCTGCAGCTCTGCAGTTCTGCAGATGGGGTAAAGTCTCAGCACACGGTCCAGTCTCTCTCTCTCTCCCTCCAGGGGGAGCACTGCAGAGCTGGGACGGGGGGACGGGGGGGTTGTTATGTAGCGGGGGTAGCAGTGAGGCAGGACCAAGATAAAGGAACAGGGCCTTGGCTCTGTATGTAAGAGGGCCAGTCTCCATTCTGGCTGTCTTGAGTTCTGCACTGATGCCTGGAATAAAGTGATCCCTGATTAGAATCGACCTGCATGGATTTTCATGACTGTGAATTGGGTAACTGGAGTTGGGCACTTTGGAGGCAGAGGGTCTCGTAATAGAGTCTTGGATTGAAAGAAGAGTTGGAGAGAGAATCTTAAGATTGTAGAGTGGACATAGTCTTGGATTGGAGAGAGTCTTGTACCGGGCAGCGAATCTTGGACAGGTCAGAGAGTCTTGGATTGGAGAGGGAGAATTGGATCAGGCTGAGAGCCTAGAACTAGGCAGGGAGTCCTGGATTGGAAAGGGTCTTGGATAGGACAGCGATTTGGACCAGGCAGAAAGTCTTACTTTGGAGAGACTAGGTAGGGAGCATTGGATTGGAAAGGGATCTTGGACTGGAGACTGAGACTTAGATTGTACAGAGACTTGGACTGGAGAGGGTGAGTGCTAATCTGCTATCTCCATGACAGAAATGGAAAACTGTATTAGTGTTACTGGGACTGACTGTTAAGCTGAACTTGAAGCCAATGAAATGTTTGATTATGCACCACAAATATGATTTGACGAACTAAAGGGATAGACAACATGGCCCTGAAGGAATTGCAGTGAAACTACAACATGCATATGAGAAAAAGGAACAATACAAACATGCAATACTGAATATGCAAGATCATTTCACTTGACAGAGGGAGAAAATGGCGTTTGCTGGGCTGGGGTGTTATGCCTCTGAGCGTATAATGGAGTGCTGTCTGATATCTGTCTGTTCATCACATACAAGGTGTGGTTTGAGGTGAAATACTCCACAAATGGATAACGGGTGGTTTAAGCTGCAGGCAGGGCGGCGAAGCTGAGCTTTTCCTACCAGTGATTCATTCAGCCCATTACTCCTGCATGCTGTCATACCAAATGGCGTGAACTATGAGATTTGTCATTAGAAGTGGCAGCTCGATCCCCTGTACTCTATGTAGGGCCAATGCAGGCTTTTACTGTGTCAGCGCTGCTGCAGCTTCAAACCCTGTACCAGTTTTAAACATTCTGCTTCAGGAGTGCCGCTTTCCAAGCAAAAGAGAGGGAGATCTACTGAGGGAGAAGCTCTCACGTCTCTCAGGCACAAAGGGGTTTGTATCTACCGAGCTTCGCTGGCGCAATTAGCCACTAGTGAATGCTAAAAAGGTCTGACAATAGCTTTCTCCTGCCTTTTCTCATTTCAATCACCAGGTCCTCCTCTTCTTCTTGTTTCATGTCTTCACTCTTGTTCTTGTTTTTTTTTTTTTTTTTTGTTACCACCCCCGCCAGTCCGTTTCATTCTCCAACACGTTCCCAGAGTGCCCCCTCCTCAACTCCTCATTTCTCCCTCCCTGTGTCTCTTTGATAAGTCTGGACTCTTTGAAGGCCCTAGTGTCACACTTCTTGCCTCCAAGCTATTGCACCTACAAAAAAGGAAAAAAAAACACAAGTTCTGGAAGATGGAAGAGGAAAAAGCAGAGGAGGTGAGAGTCGGATGGAAAATAAGAACAGATCCGTGTGTGCCTACAACCCCCCCCCCCCCCCTTTTTTTTTTTTTTTCTCAGCTCTCTGTGATTTTATGCTGGCTGCATCTCTTCCGAGGTGCACTCCTTCATTGTCATGTTTGTTTGCGCAGCTCATTTTTCCTCTGCTCTACATGCCTTCTGAAGCAGCGGCTCATTGATCCTTGTATACGCCTGCAGCCCTGCAGCCTGAACGCTTGCTCAGATCCCCTTTAACTAACGTACGGCGGCAAGAGTTCACCCACCGACTTTAACCAAGCGAGAGCACAGAGGTTCACACTACATCTCCTACTCAGTGTGGGTGCACAAGGGCAGGAAAGATCTCTAAATTAACCATAGGACAGCAGCTGAGAAAACAACCTTCAATTTTTAACACACCGTATATCACAGCAGACAGCACAACAGACCTTTCCAGACATGTCAATGAAAAATCTGTGCAAAAAGTTGCTTTTAATACCTTGCAACAATTAAAAAACGCTGCAAGTCAAATAAAACAAGCCCTACTTTACTTTATTGGTGTAGGAACATTGTTTTAAACTGGGGACCACTGGGGGTTTTGTGAAAGGAGTGAATTCACTAAAAAGTAAGCAGCTGTATTTTTACATTTCACCGTAACATTTAGAGTCTTAACCACTTACAGTTAAAGTTAAAGGGAGATTATAATTCAATAAAAACTCTGTTGTCATCTGCAGAACACAAAAGTAGATATTCTGAATAACGTTCGGGAAAATGTGCTGAAATAGCACCTGAATTAACTTATTGTCATTTCTATGCAAATGAAGCCTTATTCACAAAACTCAGCGGCATTTGCCTGCCGCAGTGAACACTGCTCTATTAACACGCACAAAAAGCTGGTAGAAATCCCAATTTTATGACAAAGAGATGCTTGTGCACATTTTCTGCTAATCATGGCAGGAGTTTTTAATCAAATGATGATCAAATTATTGAGAAGAGCACAATAATTGGTCAAACATTCTAATGCATGGTGTAGACGAACACAGTTTCACATTTGAAAGGGAATCGCACCGTTATATAATTTGCATAATTCTTTAGTGAATTGGCCACTAAGAAAAGACAGCGTGGGCAATTAAGAAACACTAAAAGCAGGCATAATACTTTCTCAGTCAATTCTCTTGTCAACGAAACTGCAGATGAAATGTTGGTTAAAGTTTTTTTTTTTATTACATTGACATTAATGACAACATAATTCAATTCATTATAATAAAAATCACTGATGATGAAAATATAGCAAGAAAAAACTAAACAAAACACTACAGTAAAGTGACTTATTAAAATGTTTCCAAAGAAGAAAAATATAGATGTGAATTTATTTTTACATTTTATATATATATATATAAGTTAAAAGGAAAACTGACAATCCAAACAAGTGAAACAATCCCCACGGAACTATCTTAACTATTTAATGAGCTAGTTTAACTGGATATTTTGTACACTTGTATAATTCCTAATAAAATTTTTTTTTTTCATTTAAGTTGTTCTAAAGGAAATGATTAGATTGTGGGTTCCTGGGTTGACTGAGAGTGCTTGTGAGAGATCTGTACAAGTTGAAAAACCCTGATCTATATTCAATAAATGATTATCTGTAAAGTTGAAAAAACGGATCTATATTTAATACGTGAATTTGTTGAGAGCAAGACAAATAATGTCATTTCTGTTGTCTGCACCAAACTAGATAAATCTCTGTCCCGACCTGGAAAATGTACAGTAGCCAAATCCGCAAGCCAGCTTTGGCATTTTCGTGTTAGATTGCAATAGCTGTCATTGTTGACCTTGCTGTGAACCCATAACCTTTCAAAATCTTCGGTCTCCTGTCCATCAGTGGGACAAGATGCGAAACAAACACTCTAATCTACACTCTTTATAACACCTTTCCATCTCACCTTTACTTTCTTCACACCATCTAAATTTTAACCTATCTCTCGTCCCAGTTTCTTCACACCCTGTATATTTTACCTTCCTCTCCTCCCTTTTCTCACCTGGCATCTGTCACTCCCTCTCTGCCTCCCTCACAATCTCTCCATCTCTCCCCCACCCCACCTTTTTGGAACTGTAGGCCGCCATTGGGATTTGGAGGAAATTGAATTGAATTATGAAGGAATTTCTCTGCAGTTCGATTGGCATCATTTCCCCCCTCACAATAGAACATCATTCTCATATCTCTTCGTGTGAGAGAATGAAAATAGGCCCGGGCGCCATTCTCTCTCTCATCCTTTTAAATTGAATTTTTCATATCAGACGGCACACGAGACATCTGCCGATTCTTTTAAGGCTGGGGAGAAAAACCCATTTCATAACATATGAGAGGTATATACCTGCGATTTTCCAATGTGAAAAATCTGACTTCCTGCGAGAGAGAATGGCACGGATCCGTCACAGCGTAACATAAAATAATAACACAAGCCGCTTTTAGAACATTAGAAAGTGGAGCTGTGTCAGTGGTGCGCTAGTGTCAAGTTTTCTGAATATTACCATTTAATCTGGGTGGCTCAAGCAGTCGTTTTTCCGCAATAAGTCCTTTATCCTGAGGGATGAACTTGGCTGGCCCCGCTGCAAGTGTTTGCATTCAGAGGTGGGCAAACACTTGGGCTGGGTGTCCTAAATTGCATTTCATTTGCGCTGTGTTCTGAAAGTCCTTGTTTTGAAAATATTGAGTGACACTGGGAGAGCCAGTCAGAATATTAAGCCGCAACGTGGAGGTGGAAGGGAAAGGAGAGAGGCACAAAAAGCAGAGAGAAAAGCACTTGAGAAATTAATCCTCAGTATCCACTCCCAAGTGGACACCTTTTTCCTTCTTAAACCTCCATTTCAGAGTTAATATCTCAGTCCCTAAAGCTCCTGGCTGGAAGGCATGCATGGAGCTCAGCCTCAAATTGCTTTAAGGACCTGATATATAATGGGATTGTGGGGAGAGATGACAAAGCTCTCAAGCGTGCGCTAGACTTTAGGAGCTCCCTTCGGAATTGTTTTTTTGCATCCCTATTAATAGACTATGATGGAATAACGTGGAAGATAGTTCACAGTTAAAAAATTATGCTACTAAAGACAGTTACTGTATCACAGCGGTTTTGTGGAGGTACTGTAAAGGTGGTGAGGGAAACTGCCCTAGTTCTCAAATCCTGTACGTTTCACATATTGAAATCTGCTGCATTGACGACACGCATGAGAACCAACGAAAAGAGAGCACAGTTTCTCTTATTGTGTTGCTATGATTATGTAAACAGTCATTTTAGCATGCATCATTAATGCTTTCAAGCCTACTATATCGGAATACTCAAAATATCAACTAAATAATCAACAACATTCAAAACCTGTTGAACACAATCTGCTATACGTGTCTTCTGTCATTTGATTGACAGTTCATACTTTTTTTAAACAAGCGAAGGATATGCCATACGTGTTGGTTTGATAATGTGTCATTCTGAATTATGGTCCTTTAGGTTGTGGTTCAAGTGTCTTTAAAGTAACTTTTATATTGTTAGTAATATTTTAAAACTGGCATGAATTGCATTGAATTATTTTGACCCCCCTCAGTAAAATAATAAACCTAAGCATGTTAATTTGATCTTACTAAGACATTTTATTGGGAGTTATTATACAGCTCTCTGGAATGCTTGATTCTGATTGGTCAGTTGAGACATTTGGAGGTTCGTTCTTTTCAAATAATAACCGCTCTGAAGTAATAACGCATAGCCAGTACTACTTGTATGTTTAAAATCCCTCCGCGCCAACAAAGATTACCGTTTGGTGCCATCTTGTGACAAACACTGGACAACCACAATTAATAACGTAACAACTTGTAAATAAATAAATCCATCCGTTATTATATATTCATATGTAGATGTTATAAATTGTCTTACTAACGTTTGAATGTTAGTCACGTGGTACTATATCGTTTTGCGGAAGGATGAATATGTTAATTTAAAACAAATATGCCTATAAAGTTTCAAATTCATATTCATGTCCAGTTTTTTTCCTTAAGTGGCAAATAGCTGTATAATAAGCGGGATAATACAAGATCACACTGTCGGGGCTTATTTCTGCGATAACTACCGGCTGCCTCTACATTATCCCTTACATATAGAGTGACAACTGATATCTATACGCATTTTATGAAAATCGTCTCTTGTACTATTGTAAATCTCATTGATATATGCAATGGTGTTTTTCCTCCTTGAATATGAGCTCCATATTTTCTTCTATCAATGAGGTTCTACAAAAAGGTTTGAAAAAAAAACCAACAACGTTTGAATGGAAAGGAAAGGTTGGCAATAAATAATTGCTTAAATTCTGGTATATTCCTCACACAATTATTTAAATATAGGATCTTTACCATCACAAGAAATTAATATTCCAGTCTTTTTACAGAACCCATGTTTTAATTTTATTATTATTATTTTCATTTGTATTTTATTTTTATTTTATTTTACTGTTATTTGTTGTGTAGGATTAAACATTTTTTAAAATATCTTTGGATAAAATATTCACTAAATATTTTATTTTTTTATTTATGTCCCTATATTTTTATAGCAAATAGTAGAAGCTCTAGTGTAGCTAGACAGTCTTTTTTATCTGTATACCTCCCTACCTTCTTATTTAAAAGAGGGATGACTAACCACACTCTGAATTTCCTCAACATATAAAATAAGATACTATATTAAAAAATAATGTTTAATTAGAAGTCGGAGAGCTCTTTCATCTCCTGCTCAGAGCACTCTGCCATGGCCATGGAACTAGGACAAAATTCTTTTATTGATCCATTTGAGTGAACCCGTGGTTTGGCAGCTGCCTAAGTGTGTTCAACCAGACGTAAAAATGACTCTTAGAATTTTGTATTTTTTTTATCTGCAGTAAAGCTTGCCTGCTCTTGTTCTTTCTCCCTTCGTTTCTGAAATCAGAAGGACGTCTTGTCTAGAGTTCTGTTTGCAAATATCAAAGGAATTCAAAGGCTTTAAAGACCCCAAGCAAATGATGGAGTAGATGATTCTGCTCACATCTCATCCTCCGCCCACTTTAGCCAGTGGGTGAAACAACACGGCACAGAGCTGATGAATTCAAAGCTCTGTCCTCTTAATGAATTAAAAGCTGATTACAGATGGGTGAGTATAGCTCTGGCTACAGCTAGGCCTTGCAAGTGAGCTGAGGGAAGGAGAGAGAGAGTGAGAGAGAGTGAGAGAGGTTAGTCTTTAAAAAAACAAAAAAACAAAACAGAGCCGGATAAAAACCACTGCCGTAAGCCAGAAACAAACTATCTTGTGAAGCCTGGTAATCAGAAAGCATTGATCCGACATTTCCAATTAAGTGAGGACGCATGTAGAGTTGAGGAGTTTGTGATTACGCATTCATGCGTGTGCGTGCGAGGCAAAGTGTTTGTCTGTGCTTAGTGTGGTGTGATAATGGCTTGAAAGTCAAGGCATTCGCTCACTCCCTCTTCTCACTCTTGCTCTCTCGCTCTCTGTTTCCATGCATTATCTGAATTCACACTAAAACAAGCGAACCGAAGTCCTACACTGTACCCTGCAATGAATGGAGTCAGTTTGTGACTGAAGTTAACATATACAAGAGCAGGCATTTATGGAATGTCAACCGCAAAAAAAAAAAAAAAAAAAGAATTCAAATGTGTAATTTTAGCCCGATCTCACTGTAATTTTTACGCATTTTACGAGTTGCAAATTTGTATGAATGGCCTACACCTAACCCCACCCCTAAACCCTCTCACTGGGGTTTAGACAAATCATACCAAATCGTACAAGTGAGATTGTACGAATTAGCCACCTCACTTTTGAGACTGTGTTGGTAATGGTAATGTATGGTTGCAATCAAAATTATTCAACCCCCTTGACTTGCATGACATTTTGCTGCAGAGAACAAAATTTGATGAAAACAATTTAACAAAGGCATTAGTACACTGTTAGAGAAAGTTTATTAATACACATTTGAGTAATTCTAAGAATGATGATGAAGTAATGGAGTTGTAGAACTAATGAAGCTGATAAATAATGAAAGGAAATCAAATTGGCTCTAAATATTCATGTTAAAAATTAATTAACTCACAAAATATAAAATTGCTGCAGAGTCTTTTATAGCTTAAAACCACCAATAAACACTGCTTGGGGGTGCTTATAAGGCTTTGTCACCTCTCTAGTGCAGTCGTTGCCCATTCCTCATTCCGCTTTAACACTGCCACTGCTTACTTCAAAATTCAACTAAATATTTCCCATGAGAATTAAATCTGGAGGTCAGTAAGATGCCATAGTACCATATCAACATGCCAGTATTAGAGATGATATCAAATATTGGCCATTCTTATTTATAGAATTTTAATATTGGCCATTTGTTGGTTATCAGCCTTCAGCTTATCATTACCTGGACAGAATTTCAATATCACTGCATCCGCAATTATTAATAAGTTGCCATCAGGGGCCCGAGACAACATGTCTGGTTGTCATATACTTATACTAAGTGTAAAACGTGCAGAAAAGTTGATTTGCTTTCATATCTGCAGTCTCTTGTGTATTTGTTAATTAAATATTTAGTCTGATATCAAAATGCTACAATTTCTGCAATCATTCAGCACCTAATTTTATGCGAAATAAATCAATTCCAAGAATTTTCTTTCGCAATCAGCTTAAAAGGTGTAGGCAGGTGTTGGTCTACATGTAAGATTTCAACACTCGGTTTGCTGATTAATATGAATAAGCTTGAGGGTCCTGTCACCTGCTCCCAAACCCGTTTATAACACAGGGGATTGAAATGTACCAGTCTTCCCAGAACCAGAGTTTTCTTTTGCAGTGCAACTCTCTCTCTCTCTCTCTCTCTCTCTTGGGTTTGTTTCGAAGATAGCCCGTCGCTTCTCATGGAAATCAAAAAGTGAGTCATCTAGTTGGGGATTAGAATAGCAGATGGGAGGGAAAGTTGCAAATTTAAGTCTGCATTAGTTTTAACTGGAGATGTTTTTAGCCAATCAGAATGCTGGGATTTGAGACACTGGCTTTTCTGGGCTTTATAGGGGGTTTTGTAGGTCAGTGGACTAATCGGGAGCCAGAGGTGATGTTCTACAGCAGACACTGACCTCCATTACACTACTGCAGGACATTAGGAGAAACGGATAGTGAGACATAGAGACAGAGATACCCATTAGTCCCATGTTAAAGCAACTCATTTCAGTATATTTCTGACCACAAACTGAGAGGCAGACTGGGAGCAGAGTCTGGCCCGAGTCTATATGTAACATTGCACTACCGTAGCTGTAAAGCTCCAGGGACCTTATCAGTGCAGTGATCGTGTCAAATACACAGAGCGCTTTCAACTCTTCTAAAACAGAACAGGAAAAAAAAATAAAAATGAATAATAATAATAGTTAAAAAAATAAAAAAATAAATAATAATAATAAAAAAGAAAGAAAAAAAGCTGAATAATACTAATAATTCAGATAAAGAAGACATTTCTTAAGTATTATCAGATTCTGTTTCAGAGGTACACAACAAGTCTTTAATGAAATTCAAGACCCAGAAGTGTTTGTGTGTTGCCACGGTCCATTGCACTGTCAATTCTGTTGTTTTCTACTCCGTGTTACTCTGTGTTTTTATCTGTTGTTACCGACCTCGCCTGTTTTTGACCACCGTCTCTGTCTTGCCCTGTGGATTGTATTGACTGTTTACCGACCCTCACCTGGACTCTGACTACTCTCTTGCTTAGCCTTCTCTGTTTATGCTCGCCGCTGATGACCCAGCCTGTCTGTCTACGCTCTGTGTCTCGAATAAACAACTTGCATTTGAATTTGCACGCCTTGTCGTCTTTTAGCCCCTTTGACAAATTCATTGTTTTAAGTTATTGTACTAATAATAATGTCAATGTTCAGCATCAGAGTGGGTGGTAGATGGGTTGGTCAGTCTGATCCAGACACTGTATAAATAAAAGCACAGTAAGGAGAGCAGAACAAACTCCTAACAGGAGGAGACTCACTCATGGCCTATGAGACAGAGACCGATCATGATACCCAATACTGCTTTCCTGCCATCAACTCATCGTGTATCAAGGGAAAACGCTCAAGGCATGAATACAATATCATGTATGTGTTTTTTTCATTGCTGTCAGCATGGACTGTGTTTCTGAATCTGCTGGTGATCATCTCCATCTCTCACTTCAAGAAGCTTCACACTCCAACCAACCTGATCATTCTCTCTCTGGCTGTGGCTGATCTGCTTGTCGGACTTATTTCTATGCCCATTGAGGCCACCAGGCTGATTGAAAGATGTTGGTACTTTGGAGACACATTATGTGGACTGTGTATGATTATCATAGGACTGCTCAGCTCAACATCTCTCAGTAAATTAGTTTTAATTTCTGTTGATCGTTATGTGGCTGTGTGTCATCCTTTACTGTACTCCCATAAAATAACAATGACTAAAACTTTGATTAGCATCTGTCTCTGTTGGTTTTTCTCTTTAATTTACAACACTGCCATTATAACCAGCAACAAGTATTTTGACACATCAACCAGAACAGATGAGTGTTATGGAGAGTGTACCCTTACAGTGAGTTTTACTTGGAGAGTTATTGATGACATATTTTCCTTTATGTTGCCTTGTAGCGTGATGATTACTGCATATATGAGAATATTCTATGTGGTTAATCATCAAGTGAAAGTTATTAACTCTCTGATGAAGAGTGGTAAATGTGTAACAGAAGGATCAATGAGGAGGAAATCTGAGAGTAAAGCTGCTTTGACATTAGGAATCATTGTGGCAGTTTATCTGCTTTTTTATATTCCATACTTTTTATTGTCTCTAACAGGTACTGCTGTAATTTCTTCTGCCACAATGACATTTCTATTTTGGACTATGTACATTAACTCAGGTCTAAATCCTCTCATTTATGCTTTATTTTATCGCTGGTTTAAAATATCGGTTAAACACATCTTATGTCTTAAAATATTGGAGCCAGCATCCTCTCTCATAGATATTTTTAAAGGTTGATTTATGTTATTATTTTAACTAAGCATAAACTAATGTATAAATTTTTTTTGGTGTGTGTGTATTTTTTTTATTGAATATGAACACACTGGATAGTAGGTGCAAATTAACAGAGAAAATTTGAGCAAAGTGATGCATTCTTTGTTGAATCATCAGGTTAAACCCTACAGGTCCTTCATCTCTTATGTATTTTCTTCTATTCTTTTTTGGATTAGTCAGAAAAGTCAGATTCCATACACTTGAGTGATAACTACATTTATCACAACGTTTGTTAATTTGCACAAGGCCCCACTGCAGAAAGTGTATTTTAATTGTTGATTACTATGCAGCTGTGTGTCACCTTTTACTGTAGCCACTGGGTTAAAAACAAAAAACACATTAAATAATATTAATAATAAAAATAAAAATTTGTTTTGTACATGCATCAAGTAGGGCATTTTGTCAGCAAGCATGTCCCTCTGGGGTCTGAGGGGGTTTTTGGGCAGTGTATAATGCCCTTTTTTTTTTAAATTGGCATTTAGTCAAGATGGCATACAAAAAACTGTTACATTGAACTGATCAACATGCAACAAATTGCCTTCCCCGTTTATGTACCCCACACCTCCACCCCCACCCTCCCCACCCAACAAAACATTACAGAGACAAAACAGAACAGGAAAAAAATAAAATAAAATAATAATAATAATAATAAAAAAAAAAGAAAGAAAAAAAGCTAAATAATACTAATAATTTAGATAAAGAAGACATTTCAGATTCTGTTTCAGAGGTACACAACAAGTCTTTAATGAAATTCAAAAAGGGATCTCAGGTGCTACTGAATGTTTTAAGGGAACCTTGAAGCATAAACCCAAATTTCTCCAGTTTAATGTAACCATTTATTGTGAGTAGGGTAAGTTGCGCATCTCCATGTAAGTAGAATATTTCTTCTAGCTAGCAGAGTAGTGAAAACAACCACTTGAGCAATGGAACTAGAGTATGTATTATGTGGTAAAACACCAAAAACGGCTGACAAGGGATTGGGACACAGATCAACATTAAGTGCTTTTCCCAGTGTGTCAAACACATTGGACCAAAATTAATTTAGGGCAAGACCAGAACATGTGCACATGATCTGCTGGGGCTTGTTTACAGCGGTTACAAGTGTTGTTCTTGTCAGGAAAAAAAAAAAATTGATAACTGTGCATTTTTTCTCAGGCTCTGTAAAGTACTTTACATTGTATCAGACCATGCCTAG
Source organism: Enteromius trimaculatus (assembly GCA_032361065.1). Classification (NCBI taxonomy): domain Eukaryota; kingdom Metazoa; phylum Chordata; class Actinopteri; order Cypriniformes; family Cyprinidae; genus Enteromius; species Enteromius trimaculatus. The sequence goes on from JAUMHP010000059.1 coordinate 6,141,061, forward strand.
CACAGATTGACAACGAGTGTAATCAAGCTAAGGAGCAGGACCACTGTTCATCTGAAATAGGGATGGAAAGGTCTTTTTCCCAAATCTCTTTGAAACGCTTTGACAGATCCGGTGTCAAACTGTTAATTAAATTATAAATGACTGAGATAAGATGCTTATCATTTAGACCCTCTCGCGACTCCCGTAATGTCAGTTTGTGCGCTTTGCCGGCGGAGCGGCTGCTCCTCCCCCGGGAGGACCCAGCGTTTCATCCGGCGGGCCGTTGGATGTTCGTATGACGATCACAGCATCGGGGGACGGGTTTTCATCTACGGGGTGTGATGTTTCTCACGTGCCGCCGCCTTCGGGTGCGGCCGTGTTGAGACTAACTCCGAGATGATGACTATGCTCACTCGGGCAGCTGAGAACATCGGGCTGGAGGTGTCAAAGCC
>JAUMHP010000059.1:6157609-6171779 GCA_032361065.1 Enteromius trimaculatus
TATTATAATTTAAATGAATTTAAGGCTGGCTGAAGGGTTGTAAACATAACTGATAATATTCAGAGAGATTTAGCACATGCTGGTTGGTTCATACTGCATATACAGCCATTGAGCTTGCATGGCTGTCTAGCATTTACTTTAGATTCCTGCAGCAAGCTTTCAATATTTCTCTGAAACCCTCCACCTTCCCCAGCTCCAGCTGTATAGATCTTCTACAGGTTATTTTATATTCTATTTGTGCAACAGCAGTATTTCTGAAATATTCATGGCACAGTATCGTCATAATTGGCAGTGGCCATTTTCTGCACTTGCTTGCAGCAACGACTACAGCAATAACCGACAGCAGCAGCGTAGCGGATCTATTCCGATTAGAACTAATCTACTAACATTGTCATATCCATCACCATGCTAAAATCTTCTGAGATTTGTCACGATTGAGCTATTTTCTATTTGAATAAATGTATTCCTGTGATGCAAAGCTGAATTTCCAGCATCTTTACATTGCAGTCTTCAGTGTCACATGATCCTTCAGAAATCAAAGATTAGAAAGATTTCTTATTAATATCAATGTTGAAAACAGCTGTGCTGCCCCCCTTTTTTTATTTGCTTTAAGAATCTAAGTGTTTTTACTGTCACGTTTGATTAATATAAAGCATCCTTGCTATATACTGTACTGTATATGTTTAACAAAATAATTCAATTTAGCTTTTATTTAGTATTTTGTGTTTTCACTTTTGGTTTACAAACTTTGTTATGTGCTTTTTTAGTTAGCCTACACTTTCTATTAAGCTTTATTTATTTATTTATTTTCAGATAATTAGTAATTTAAGGTAGCCTATTCAACTAAAACATTCTTTGTTATTTATTTCCAAATACTAGGGAATAGCAATATGGCGGCGCGGTGGCTTCACTTATATGACGTCATGAGCTATCCAGTTCTCTGTATAGATCAGTGGCTCGAACACACCTCTTGTTTACTAATGTTGACTCATGAACCTTACTCTAAAGGGAAACGCCCCCTTGATCAACCGGAATGCGTTTATGTTCGCGAGAATCATTCATGATCCAGCTTCACCTGCAGAAGCAGTGAGTATAATGTTTTTTAATGAATCTTTGCTAATCGCCTTTCCTAATAATGCACTAATTAGCAAGTTTCACTATGAATACAGCTTAAAAAAGATCCTCTAATAGCGTCCGGAAAAGATGGGCGGAGTCAGGGGAGCTCGTGAAGATTTAAAGGGGAAGTACACAGAACAAAGTCATTTCAAAAGAGCTGTTTATGACAGGGTAAAATTAGCGTTTTTAAAACTATCTTTGAGAATTTAATTTGAGAATTTTAAAACAAACTATATTACAAACTTTCCATTAAGACCCTAAATAATCATATTAGCTTGTGGAAAACTGGGTTTTTATGACCCCTTTAAGCGTTTTAAAATGTCCCAAAACCATTCGTTAACCCTCTGGAGTCTGAGGTGATTTTGGGGTCCCTGAGATGTTTGGACATGCTCTGATATTTGTGGTTATTTCAGCTACTTATAACATAAGACCAACATAAAATTGTTTTTGTATACAGCAGAAACTGTGCTACAATAATATGTGACCAGGATGGATGTACATGTTTGCATTTTTTATATAATAATAATATGCGTGGTTACTAAGTTTTGGGAAAATAAAACTTTCTAAAATAAGGCCATCCAAGCATTAAGCACAGATTGTATTTCTTTATACTTGAGTCCAAGTTCAAAATGAAACTCAATGAACCGCTCCATTGTGAATGTACTGAATAATACAAACCAACTGCAAGCTGTAAAGTAAACAAAGTGTTTGTCCAAACTCATCCGGTTTTGCAAGAAATTGCAAATATCTTTGCGAGAGAATGCAGTTATCTTTGCTAGAGAACACAAACGTTTTCTGAAAGAATTTGAAAGATTCTTTTTTTCTTTTTTTCACTACGTCCCTTTAGGGACTCCATCCATACTAAGCAATATTTACACACATGTATATATGTACATGTTTATTATCTGTGTGTGTGTGTGAGAGAGAGATAGAGAGAAACAGTATTGGAAATAAATGTTCCAAGTCTTGTTTGCAGCAAAACTTGTGAATAGGTCCAAGTCAGTCTTTCGTCCCTGTCAGGCCCACACAGCTTAACTGTAGTGGATTACCAGAGATGACTTGCAGGCGAAGTGTGTTCAAGCTTTTGTTTATTTAAAAAAACATCTTTTCGACAGAGCTTCACCACAGGCCGATGGTGGCGGCTTAGCGTCAACTTGTGCCCATGTTGCATTGTGCGTCTGACTGACAGATCTCATTCACACTCTGCTGCTCGTTTTCCCAGGTGTTTTTCAATACTGGGTCATGACATCACCATTCTGAGCGGGAAATTGGGCCACTTACCTGGACGCTTCACAGCACGAGTGCATTCACCTGTTCACATCGGTGTGGCTGCACTTAAGGCCCGGGTGTGAAAACGTCTCAAGGACGCGCGATTTAAAAAGAAAAAACACAGCGTCCATGCTCAGGGCCTCGGGGCTGCACGCCAACCCAAACCCAATCACGGCGATGCTCCACTTTTGAGGATTCCTCCTTCCGTGGCTTTGTTTGCGCTAAGTACAGTGTGACAGGCAAAGAGGCTTAATAAAAAGGAAAGCAGATTGAGGGAATGACAGACCTGACAGGAGTTAATGGGCTGGCGATAAAAAGAAATGTAGAGCAGAAACAAACTGTCGTTTTAACCTAATTTAAATGTACATCTTCCCTTTCACTGTTATTCCCAAAGGGGTCACAAACGCACGACTCGGTTGCCTGGATACATGGCGGAGCAGATTCTGCCAACTAAAATGATTGTGTACAAAATAAGCAAATCACTCAAACTGATTTGTGATATTAATTTAATGCATGTCAGGCTTGATTCCGTTTGGAAAAGGTCACATTCATTCTTCTGCGTTTCAGCATTGTTGCTCCTTGTTTATTTCTCTAAATAAAGATCTCTGAGCAAGCGAGGATTCGTAAATGTATCGGCCCACGTTTGCGGCGGCTTCTTGTCTCAGCAAATTTAGAATGTCAAACACTGACCTGTGATAAATAGAAGCTTGAGTGAGGAATTGCGCTTTCTTTTTTTCCGCTTATTTTCCAAAGGGTAGAGTGCTCTCCTCCAGATATTACTTCAATTGGGAGAGTGTGTTGGTTCGTTTGTTGATTTAATAATGGGAAAAATCATGCGATTATTACATACTAATAACAAATTGCTTCTTAACATTTATAGAAGAATCAATTATACGTTTCCATGACAGTGCAGTTGTCGTCTTAAAGGTATAGTTCACCCCCCCCAAAAAAAATTGCTACTTCGATCCATGATTTGATACTTCGTATAACCAAACCCTGCAAAACAAATTCTTAAACCAACCTAAACCGGTTTACTGGTTTTAGGTGGTATCCTAGATTATTATGTGTGCATAGTTTTTTCATATGCATGTATGTGTGTGTGTTTACTATTTTGCATTATTTCTCTCAGCGAGCATCACGGCGGACGCCTAAATCTACTTTCATTTTGGTCAGGCTGGGGGACCAGTTTAAAGCAGTGAAGACCAGCAAACCAGTTTAAGCATTTTATTTCAGCAGGGAATGTACTCACATTAACTTAGTCTTGTTAAATATTATTTTTACTTCAATAAGACCAGTTAATTTAGCTATTTACCACATGAGACCCATTTTAGGTTACCTTAGGTTAACATTTTTTAGAGTGTAAAACAAAACACTTTATTAAAAATAATTATTTCTAAATTAGACAGCCCTAATTATGTGTATTTTTCCTGTCACGTCTTTCCAAGCACAGAACACGCATTTTTTGTTATTATTGTTATTTTTTTCGAAATTCGACAATCACTGTGGTCATGACTTCAAATAGGAAAAAAATATAAATCGCATTTAATGAAGAACAGGGAAAATAACACCATATATTATTTCAGCCACATTAGCCAGAGAGGTTTTAATATATTACATTATAACCTGGCAAAGAGTGCTACAAGCCGAACGCTCTGCAAATAAAGATGATGAATACTGAAGAGAGAAAGAGAATGAGCAAGCGAAAGAGAGAGAGAGAGAGAGAGAGAGGAATAGAGGTTCACATGTGCTCCTTCGGTCCATTTAAGACATGTCCTGTTGGGCAAACCGCACTGCTCTTTCAAGCCTGCCTCACATTACCATGGCAACACACAAACCCCCGCTGGCCTCTGCCAGACTCACTGTCCATGTAAGAGAGTGCAAGCAAGACATGCTCGGTCGCTCTCTCACCTTCTCCTTCCTTCACACACAGACCCCAACATGCATGAACACACGCGCTTTACAGTAGGTGACAGCGCGCACAACAAACCCACTTCCCACATTTTGACACATCATGAGTAGTGTACCGTACAAAACGTCTAATTATCATTCAGGTGCGGGAAGCTTTATATGTCACCGACAACACTTATGGCGCAGTGATAAGCTGCATTAATTCCAAGGAAAGCAGAAACCTTGGAGTCATGTGTATCTAAGCATGCAGATCTGGCTAATGGCTCAATGCGGAGATAGAATCAGGGCTCAAGGGGGGATCATGCAGACAGGCAGCCGATCACAAGCCCTTCCCCGCGGGGCGTAACGGCATTTTCCACGGATGAGCTGGGATGTCGCTGCTCTGTTCGGGGAGCCGAGAGAAGGACAGACGCAGTGTGACAGTCTACCACCTTCTGCAGTGGATGAACAAACTGTGAACTGTTGTGGCGCCATTAGTTTTGTACCCAATGCACAAAACCAAAGATAGAATCAGGCCTGCTGATGGTATTGTTTATTTGCGCAAGCCATCTGTTTATATTTTAGCGCTTTGACCATTTATAGGTCTTTTGTGTAATGTAAAAGTACAGAATTTTAAACTTGGCCTATAAAAGCATGCCTGCAGTATAATTTATGTGGGTTACATCATGTGTATTCTTATTTAGCACATTTTTTATTTTGTTTTGAGATCAAACAATAACTGGCAGACCCCTTACAGCTCCATCGCCGACCCCCTGTTGAAGACCTCCTAACTAAAGGAATCATGCAAATCAGGTAACAATGCAAATACAAGCTAAAAATGATTGCATGGCACAATTGTTTTTTTGCAGGTTGCACCAGACTGCCAGTTTGGCATTGTTTTACTGTATGGAACTGTTTTGGCTCAGATTGGCTTATTGTAATACTTTTTGATTTAATATGGGGTTTTTTTTTTTTTTCAGTATTTTTATCAAATGTTGATATAATCATCCCATATAGTATTTAGTATCTTCTGAAGCCCTGGCGTACTAGACTATAATACAGTAGGTGGAGTGGGTTGTATCATTATTGGAAAACATAGACATGGTTTTATGCATGAATTTAATTTTCAGGTTCCAAATGATTTTTATACAAACCCTCATCAAATCAACCCCAATTTTGTCAATTTTATTCAATCTTTGTTTGTCCAGTCAAAGCAAATGTTGTGTTAAAACTAATGCACACATTGCAATTTGCTACTGTTTCGTTTTTTTGTATTATTATAATTATTTGTATCTACTTGCCGCAATGAGGATTAGATTGGGGATGGACCTTCATGCTTATTTTTTTTACATTTATTTGCTTTTTGTCATTTTATCATTCCAGTAAACAAAAAAATGTTGAATCATTTTGATTTGAGGTAACAATAAAAACATCTGTCTAAGAGACAATTTTAAACCAGATATAGCAGACCATCAAACCAGTTTAGTAAAGTTTAAGCATTGTTTTCTTCTTCCAGCAGGCAAATTTATATATATATATATATATATATATAATTTTCTTTTTACTTCAGGCTACTTATAGTCCACTGAGGAGTAGATTTAGGGGTGGATAAACATTCCAAATTTTCTTTTTTTTTTTCTTTCTTTTTTTTAGAATTTTTTGTATACCTTCATACATTTTAGGCCATATTCCTCATCATCTCCAACCATGATTGCTAGTAAATGCACATTTATGTGTTTTTTTTCTTTTTTTTACTAAAAAGTGAACTTTTTAAAGGAGTTGTTTACACTTAGATGACTTATATATAGATTCTGTTTAAACACGAAATGCAGAAGTAAGACCTACAGTAGCTAGACTTTTAGATCTTAGATTTTGCCAATCGGCATTTGAAAATCTGAGCATGAAATGAATTCAGCCAAACGTATGTTCAAAACGTTCACAGAGAAGAAATATTAATCAGAAAAATGTTTAACACAGATTGCTGGACAAGCAAGGCTTCCTTTGCGCTCTTCCGTTCGTTCACACCCACCGGTCCTGCACCCCTCCACTATGTAGAAAATGAAAATGATGCGTGCTCGTTAAATTAACAGTCCCCAGTGCAGTCTAATTAGCATGTAATAGGACACCAAATCCAGTGCAGGAGGCTTGTTATTTAAGGATAATGCTCATCTCTCATTTGAATGCATTTTTCATTAGCCGTGCTAATTAAGTTTCATTAGCATTATTAATTAAACATGAAAAGTTCCTCATCCCCTCGCTATGATTATGTCTGCATTAGAGTGGGCTTGAGTGACAGCACTCTATGGGGTGGAGAAGGAAATGATTAGTCCCAACACTCAGCATTCGACCTGGTCAAAAGAGCCTCCGCCGTTAACATTTATCTCCCAGTGCGATGACTCTGCTTTCTCTCTGAGCGAAACGAATCAAGTTGCTTGAAGCCACGCCGTTCCTGTCTTATGAATGTATTTAGACCGTTTGAAGATTGATTTCTCTCCGTATATGAATGGAAAATGTACGCAGGTTGAAAAGCGCGCTGCTATGGACAAACTAAGTGCTTACAGCACCCAGCAACAACAACAAAAAAAGCCATAATAGGCTTCCCGGAATTCATATGGCGGATTATAAGAAAGTGTCAATCAAAGAGAAGCTCGCATTGTGTGCGCAGGTTTTATTGAGAACGGGCCTGACACTCGTGATTACTCACTCTCAATCACACCGGCTAGTGTCATCACCCGTAGCCGTTAGCAATAAAACCTCCCGCCAACACCAGAAGAGGTTCTCTGCTGTTCCCCTTTCCAAAAGAAAAAAAAAAAAAAAAATCTGGTGCACAATCCTGGCTAAGCAGAGCAGGATCATGGCTCTGTGGAAATTGAGGTGAGTTTCTCAGCAGGAGGCTTGCTCTGAATCTGTTATGGATACCCCGCAAACTCATCTCCCACTAGACTCTGATAAGTGAAACCGAATCGATCTTGCATCTCCCTGGGCTAAGTGTTCTCCCATTGGTCATGCGCCCCCATCCCAGAATCCCATACTCTGTGGTTTGCTCCAGTTGCCCTTGGAGCGGGGCAGGGTTACGAACTCTTTTGGTAGTCGTTTGCAATGTAGCCGAAGAGAAGCGGTAGTCAACCGCCTCACACGTCTCTTTATTTTACAGCACGAAGAGCAGACAAAAGCGAACATTCGCTCTGTTTCTCTCACTTCAACAACACAGGTGCTTTCACGTTGTTGTCAGGTGGTCCGTAAGGAGGAGAAATCCCTTACCACCTGAACTAAAAATAATCCCAGAAGTGAACAGGCTCTAATTAAAAACTAGAGGCCAGATGTTTTGCCGTCTCTGTTTCTTTTCCCAAATGCTTTCACTTGGCATCCGTCGACTCTTTTTGCTCTTGCAGCGGCACAGAGATTTGAATGCTCAATAAAGCAACATAACCTGCTTTAATACCCAGCCAAACTGATGCTGTGATTGGGTTTGTTCTGCCGCTGATAGCGAAACATGTGCTTCCTCCCAAAACTAAGTTAATTTTGAATGCAGCAAGCGTTTTAGCGTTTTGATGCCGAGTATTTTTGGAGTTTATCCAAGCATGTGACAGCTCAACAATGATTATTCTCGCCCATAAATCACTGCCTTAGTTATATATATCTACACCATTTTAACTTTTAGCTACAATTCACGGATATCTAAATTCTGAACAGATACCTATGCATACCTATATCAACGTACTAAAAATATGCTAGGGTTCACGTATTGAACCAGTGTTTTAGCGCCACTCAGTGGACATTTGTCTTTGAAACTGCTTCAAACTTACATGCAGTAAGGAACGTTAAAACACAAAAGTGCACAGAGGAACATATTTTTATGTGACCAGGTTGCATGATATTGAGATGTGTAGATGTAGATAGGTGTCATATATCTGTGAAAATTGCGTATCATATGCATGCAAACTAATTTTGTATCATATGCATGTGAAAACTTCATAATTTATGCACTCCAAATATGTGCATGTAATATACTGTACACAGCAAAGTCAAAGGCCAAAGAGTTTTTGTTTTTATTTGGTGTACCGGGCTTGATATATTAAATTAATAATCAAATGCAAATTAATAATCTGTACTCCAAATTGATGTGTTAGGAGTAAGAAAAATTAGCAAGCATAAGGTTTTAAGCAAGCTTGAGAGCATCTCCAAAACTGCAGCTCTTGTGGGGTGTTCTGAATCTACAGAGGTCCAAGAAAGGAACAATGGTGACCCAGGGTCAGCATCATGGGTGGTCAAGGTTCAATAATGCACGTGGGAGTGAAGGCTGGCTTGTGTGGTCCGGTCCAACAGACAAGCAACTGCAGCTCAAGTTGCTCAAGAAGTTAATATCTGTTTCTGATGCCTATTCTTTGTCAGAATACGCATGGGATCACAGTTTGTTGGCTATGGGGCTGCATAGTAATAATAATATTAAATTCTAACAATACAAATTTATTACAAAAACAAAAAATACAAAACAAGTATAAAAATTTATTGTTTATCGAGTTAATTAAGGGAGGTTTCTGTTTAAAACATTGTATTTGTTAGTTTTAGTAATATTATTGTTTTGAACATAAACCTCATTTATCTTTTGGATAGTACAAGGTGGTCTAATTAAACTCATGGTCAGACAGAAAAACTTAAATTCTATAAATATATCCACTTGCCCTCTTAGAACAAACCCCAAGTGAAAAATCAATGTTCTAGATTTCGCCCCATATGAATAAACAGTGGCATGAATTAATAAAGAGATTTGAAAATGTAACTGTATCTAGGAAGAATGTTGGCGTGGCTGTTTGTGAGGGCTCCTGGGACTGTGGGGTACACAGGCTGAGTGGGTGAGTTGTTACCGACTAGAGGGCTATCAGAGGAATATCACTGATGAGACACTTTCATTCTGCACGGCTGCTTGTCTGCGCTGATGAGCTGCACTGATGACTTACTTTTGATTGGGTTTTGAGAGAGACAGTGGAGAGACCTTGGGGAAAACACAAGGGCTATGTGTGGAGAATTAGAGATTGAGCTGTTTAGATGCTGAATTGGGAGTTCCTGTCTTAATCAGACATGTGAATCGCATTAAAAACCCCAGTCTCCTTTCCCTGATAACTGCTGACAGCATTGTCAGTGAAGTCTCATATGTAGTACTATGACAAATCATCAATGTTGCTGGTCTAAATGGTCTCCCGCAGGACCAGCTGAAGGTATAGATGACACTTATCTGCTAAGATAATATACTGTGATCCATATTGCACAGTGCATTTGCTGCATTGACTACATACACAAGAATGGGATAAAAAAAATCAGTCACCTTCACCTGTCCATGCTGGATGTGCTCAGCTTTTCAGGGTTTTCTTTCGTCACAGCAAGTGGCCTTGGCATCCTGTGAAGTGACCTGCCAGTGAACTCACACCCTGCTCTATTTCCCACGAACTATAATAGACTTTTTGACTCATATCTACTAACAGAAACAGTACAATCAGGTGAATGGATTGCTAAAGAAAATTATTAGCGCAAATAATAAATATAATAAATTGTAAGCATATTAAATATTTTGCTTATATAAATAATATAGTGGCAACATTGTACAGAATTTCTATATCTTGATATAGGCTGAATTATACTGTACATAAATAGATAGAAAGCACCATAAACAATTAAGAAGTCTAATATGTCTAATAAGTCTAATAGATAAATATAACTATATATAGACAGAAAGACAGATTAGATTAGATAGAAGACAATTAAGAAGTCTAATATGTGTCTAATAAAATAAAACTCATCTTTGTTTGATTACGTGTATTTGTCTCCTTGAACCAGCTGTGACAGAAGATTGGTCCCAAAGATCAAGTGTTTGGAGGAACAGGCTTTCATTGAGTTATGGAGCTTCAAGAGACATCACTTCCTGCCCCACAGCTCATCAGTACAACCACACCTATGGCCTTGTATGGCCTGACACCTTCTCTGGGAATGCAGCCACCTGCAATGGATTTCTCCTTCAATGCTCTCTTTATCTGGAGATGCACCCACACAGGTTTACCACTGAACGGGGAAAAACAGTGTTCATCATTTCACTACTCTCAGGCTGGGCTTTACAGCTCCTACAACTAAAACAAGCGGAAACATGCGTCAGCAAATGGCCATCTATGATGATAATGTGGGTCTGGAGACCTTCCTGCAAGAAAGCGGTTGCATATCCCAACACCTGATTACCTGCCAGTCAGAACCCACGCCTGATCCGGTCATCCCGGTGACCACACTCCCCGCACCAGAGTCCATGATCACTGACCGCTACCATCTCTCAGACCAAGAATGCTCCCGTAGGATCCAGAATGGGCTCTGTCTGTAGTGTGGTTCTGACGAACATCAGCTTCGACCTGTCCTGTTCGCCCATCATGCCCAGGGGTGAGTACCCTCCATATTACTCCTCTAGTGGCCAAAATTCCTTACATGCTCTTTTAAATAACAAAAAACACTCTTTCCCAGTTAAATTGCTGGTGGATTCTGGAGCTTTCGGGAATTTAATCTCCTCTTGTAGTCTGGCCGAGTTCAAACCTTTCCCGACGTAAACATTCCATTGGTGCTTGAGGAGTCCACCGTGGATGTGGTCCTGGGACAACCCTGGCTAGTTCACCACCAACCAGTCATCGACTGGAGTTCAGGAGAAATTCTGCAGTGAAGTGACAAGTGCGAACAGGAATGTCTTCCCATCCAAACCACATCATCATCACCCTGAGTATCACTCTGTTCCACCACTGTTGAAAGCCCAGACACTTCACCAGCATCACCTATACTGCCTGAATATCACGCCTACCTCTGTTCTCACCGACCATGGGATTGCGCCATTGACCTGCTGCCTGGAACCAAATTCCCTAAAGGACATGTCTATCCCTTGTCGATCCCGGAGAGGGCCACCATGGAGGAGTACGTTAAGGAGCCGCTACAACAGGGGTTTATGCGACCATCTACCTCACCTGCTGCATCTAACTTATTTTTTGTCACCAAGAAGGATGGAGGATTAAAGTCAAAGTTGATGCAGCAACCCTGGGAGTAGGCGAGACACCCTCCCAGTCCATTCCTTATCAAACGGCGCATTAATTACATCACGTACCAACTACGTCTCTCAGATCGCTACCGTATCTCCTCTACCTTCCATGTATCACTTCTAAAACCATTCATTATCCCTCTTCTCCATCCCTCCACAGAACCTGAAGTACCCCCTCCTCCACCCGAAGTCGAGCCCAATGAGAACATCTTCCGTGTTAAAGAGATCCTCGACACCCGCGGCGAGGACTTCAATAACTCGTAGCCTGAAAGGAATATGGTCAAGCAGAGAGATCATGGGCTGGAAAGGACGGTATCCTAGATCCATCTCTAACAGCTGAATTCCATCAGTCTCATCCAAATCATCCTGCGCCCAGGGGGTGTGGCCACCCTTACCATTGGTTACCATCAGGAGAGTAATCAGGATGGGGTAATGTCACGCAGTCACCTTCCACACCAGCCGGATCCACCCCTGCTCTCCATATAAACTCACTCTTTTCAATCCCTCTTCGGCCATATAAAACCTATACTACCTATAAAAGGAAAAATGGAACTCACTCAGATAAGATTGTTTGACTGTTTTGAAGTTTGAGTTTATTAACGTCTGCGCTCCGTTGGAGTCCTCCTATGTTGAAGTGGTATAACATGGTATAGATATGTAGATAGATAGATAAGATGAATAGATAGATGAATAGCGTATAGTGTAGTGTACAGTATAGTGTATGGATAGATGAACAGATAAATAGACAGAGACAGGCAGATTCTTGTCTTTGACTAATAAAATCATTAGGAAGAAGTGTAAGAGTAAACTACTGCTCTGCGGTCTCTAATTGAACCCTTACACACAATGTTGCAGTCATATTCCTGACATCCGAACTCATCAATTCTGTTTATGAAACTCTATCATCTTCACTGTAGAAAATAATTAAGTCTATAGATCACAAAATAATTGGCCCACTGTTTATTCTCAGTTTGAGGCATTCTGGGAAAGAGGAGTTTATCCTTTGATAATTAGCCTCTCAGTGAAAAGCTAAAAAAAAAAAAAAAATTAAATAAATAAATAAAATAAACAGAGGTGTTAGTTATGTGTGAAGATATAATTCCATGCTTTGATAACAACAGGACACCCTCTAGCAGAGAAACACTAGCAAAGCTACAGCTAATTAAGGGAGGATTTGGCTGTTTTTCCATATTACACATAGATTTATTTATAAGAGCGTGGACCGAATGCAGAGTCGCCGGCCAAAAATGGTCTGGTGCGAGTCACATACAGAGCGTCTCATTATTGTTACAAAGTGGTAATAACCTTTGAAACAATCCCTTAGATAATAAAAGACAAACGACTTGCAGGGCTCAAAGCTGCTATCATCATCTCGCTGCTGCATTTAGATCCGTCACCCTCCGTCTTACATTACAGAGCCTTTTGATGGTGTCTCTTTAGATTTGCTAAACAGCACAGAGGGAGATCATTTTTCCATTCTGACGTGTAGTAAATGTGAAAAGCACATTGGATTTCAGGGACATTACAGTGTCCTTGTTGCATATACAGTAGTATACAGTAATATAATCAGTATATTATAGTAATAATATCAATGCAGCAATACTAATTACAAGCAGCTCTACCACATAATTACACATTAGGTGCATGTTTGTAATTAGTATGACCTTGCACATATTCATGCAATTATTTTTGCAAAGTGAGTACTGTAATGTAAAGCGCAAACCAGTACATAAACAATCAGGACCTTGTCTAATAGAGCCCCGGGGCAAGTTGTCACACTGGGAATTTTCTAAAGCTTTTTTTTTTTCTGACAATTTGACCTAAAATATTTATTGCTGTATCCATTGTACACACAACTGAACACAATAAAAGCACATTAGCATGAATTCAGGCAATATTCGACTATATTAAAGCAATAAGCCACGAGAGGCCATGTGTTATAGTGATTTTACACAAAGCAGTGTGTCTAAACCCCCCCCACCCCACACATGCTGTAATTCATTACAATGCAAAGACTCCAGCAGCTTATTGCTTTTATAAAACACCAGCAATAGCACTATGATAAAAGACACCAGTGTTCAATAAAGGTTTACATTTATTATGTGCAATTATCGGTATAATTCATCCGAGTTCATTATTCTGCCTGCAGGCTGTTTATGGTTGCAAAGCAATATGATATAGAATGTGCAGTCACAGGTGTGTATGGTTTGTGTATTTTCATTGTGGTTCAAAATTAAATGTCAGATTTGTTTAAAAATAAAGTTACACACACACACATGTGTGTATGTGTGTGTGTATTAGAGGATGGATACCCAACCTGAGCCCGACGGTACCCGATGGGTCGGGCCGGGTTCGGACAGATATTTAGAAAGGACGCTTGGGTTCGGGTCTGGCTCGGTCACATCAGCGCGAACGTGTGCCTGTGTTATATAACGGCTTGGGAGGTTGGCGCATAGTTGCTGCTTCCCAGTTTGTACGAGACGTCACTGCGGTAGGTCACGCAAGTTTTTGCAGTCACTGAATTAAGCCTATATTTAGTTTAACAGATAAATTCAAACCAAATAATTGTATGATTGTGACCGAAATCCATTCTACAATGCACACTCAGATGTTTCCTTGAGTATTTTTATTTTCTTGCTCTCCCAGCGTCGTGCATTGCTGCCGTGCGCTGAATTATATGCTGCAAGAGCCATCATTTGTGTTCTCCAGAATAAATGAAGACGTGAAGTCAAGTGTTCCCGTAGTTTGTTCCATATTTTCCACACAGATCACACCACTACACGAACGCCTTCCTACAGTTGCTTAATAAAAGCTGGCTTTCCACACGAAAAAGTGCATGTG
>JAUMHP010000059.1:6186541-6208100 GCA_032361065.1 Enteromius trimaculatus
ACATATATAGTGTTTTAACTAATAATATTAATAATTAATTGTTATGAGGGTATTATTATCATTATGTTATTTCTATTCTATTCTTACCTAAACCTGATTCTATGTATCTGTCTGACTGAAATTTATTATTACATATTAACAAATGTTTGCAACTATTATATTATAATATTATTTAAATCTTATTTAAATTATTTAAAGCTTATTTGTTTGTTTGTGTCTTGTGGCATGATGCCTCCAGGACATGAGAAAGTCCGTCAACACTTCAGTAAAATGACTTAACGCTATTAATAAAAGATATCCAGCGTTTCAGGATATTTTTATATGACTTGGGCTTGGACTCTTGAGAGTCTGTGGTGGGAGGGAGTCCCTGGGTCCAAAAAAGTTGACAGACCCTTCTTCAGACCCCCCATCCTCTCTTCCCTTCCCAATTCAAGAGACGACATCTAAAGGCCTAATTACAGCACTGGCTCAGTCTGCAACCGAGCTGACCGCTTTTGCTCTGGCTTTTATTCGGCGTCTCTGACACTGTCGTCCCCAGGGCGCTCTTCCCAGAAAACGCAAGAAGGGAAGCGCTTCTCTGGCTCTCTGGTCTCTGGCCCTGATTTGGAAAGGGGGATGGGTGATGTGAGAAATCGAGTGCCCAGCTTCATATCGCTGACAGCTCATTACCACGGAAACAGCACTGTCCTGACATCAGCACTCCAGCCTCATCTCTGGAAGAAAAATAGAGAGAATGAAAGTGGTAGGGTAGTTTTATTCTCTCCCATTCCCTCTCTCTCCAATTAAGATATTAAACCAAAGAGTAAGGGCATCTGAGCTGGATTAGTCTGTAGCTTTTTTCACCGGATAATCATGCACTGGGACTCTATAACAGAGAGAGCGATTGAGAGAGAGAGAAAGAAAGATGGGGTAGTGGCTTTACTGGCATTGCATCATAACTGCATAACAGGTGAATGTAGCCCATAAGTGCCATGCAGCAGAACATCATTAAAACTTGTGTGCACAAATCTAATTTCACCTGGGAAGCACGTTTAAACAATTCATCATTTTTATCCCGGATACTCTAGTAAGCCCGGTTCCCAGGATGTAAAATCCAGTACATTCTAAAAGTCTCTAATTAATAAATGAATTAATTAAGTGATAGATTAAATAACTTGTGATTTTCTGGCATGCACTTAAGTGCTTTAAGTGAGTGTTTCAGTTCCCACTGTCCCACAGAGTGAATCTGGTAATTAATGGTCTCTCAGCAGGGAGCGCTGAGCATGGCAGATGGCATGGGTTACTCAGAGTGAAAGCAACACTGCTGAGCTCGCATCCGAAACGGCAGCAGAGTGATGAGATCTCACTCTGAACATGAATCAGCGTTTTTGATCAGACCCCCGTGATATGAATGATGCTATGGCCATCTTGTTTCTTAATCAACGCACAGCACGTTTTTTGTTTTAAAACCCAGGACTCATGGTTGTTCTGATAATTATTTAATGGTAAGACCTATGTGATTTTATAGAAAATCAATTTAGCATTCAAATCTCTTTCTATCATCTGTCTGTCTTAGGGATGTAATGATATTGTAAATCAAATTTTTTCGATAATACCATGGTCGCATGACTCGATAAAACGATTTAGTTTGCTCAGGCGAATGGAGTGAACGGGAGGTAGCGGGAACTACAATTCCCATCAGCCCAAGCGTGCCCATCATTCTTTGCGGTTGGTTGTCTACAGATCAGTGTTGCCAACTTAGCGACTTGGTCTCTATATTTAGCGACTATTTAGACCCCCTTGGCGACATTTTTCCCTAAAAGCGACTAGCGACAAATCTAGAAACTTCTTGGACAAACCTCAGTGTTTCTCCGGTACTGCCGCGCTAGCGCGAGCCCTTGTTTTGTCGTCTGTTCTGTTCAGCGAGCGGCTGAGAGGAGCAGGGCTTTCAGTTAAAACAGATATTATGTTGCTTATAACTTTATTTTACATGCAAATACTGTAGAGCCATTTTGGAGTCCACATCAAATTATATACAATAGAAAATTATAAAATGCAAGTAAATTGTATGTTTAAAAGTAATATTTGGAATAAATAAATACACACACATACAGTACATACAGGCAGGTACAATTACATTTGCACCCAGGCACTTTTTTTTTAGCAGCTGACCAAACCTGTTATATAATGAAAATGGGCTTAAAGTGCACACTCCTTCATCATTTCTACATTATTTAAGCATGTAAAAGGTCTGAAGTTGATTCTAAGCGTGTCATTTGCATTTGGAAGCTGTTTCGGTAAACCTACATTATGCGTTCAGAGGAGCTCTCCATGCAAGTGAAACAACTAATGTTAGGCTTTGAAAACAAAACAAATCCATCAGAGAGATATAGCAGGAACTTCCAGAGTGGCCAAATCAACAGAAAAAAGCAACGCACTGGTGAGCTCAGCAATATAAAAAGGCATAGACGTCCACAGAGGACAACAGATGAATGATCGGAGGATGCTCTTAATGGTAAGGAAAATACTTTTTACAACATCCAGCCAAGTGAAGAACACTCTCCAGGAATTAGACGAGTCACTGTCAACATCTACTGTACATTTAAGAAAATAATTCAAAAGAGAAAATTCAGAGGGCTCAACACAAGAGGCAAACAAGACCAGATTAGACTTCACCAAGAAACATCTAAACTGCAGACCACTTCTGCAAAAGTATTTGGTTTATTTGGTTGAATGGTTCTCCTGGTTTTGACTCGACTGAGCATGCATTTCTTCTCTGAAGACAAAACTAAAGGCAGAAAGACCAACAAACAACAACTGAAGTCAGCTGCAGTAAAGGCCTGGCAAAGCATCACAAAGAAGCAAACCCAGTCTCTGGGGATGTCCATGAGTTCCAGACTTTAGACAGTTATTGGCTGCAAAGAATTCTAAACAAAATTTCAAAACTGAACATTTTATGCTTGTTTGTATTTATTTGTCTAATTACATTTGAGCCCCTGAAAAAAGATGGTTGTAATTTTGTGTTACAATTTTGTTCAATGTCTTGTCATCTTGATTGTTTAATTTTAATTGAATTCTGGTGGCAGACAGAGCTGAAATTATGTCAGTGTCCAAATATGTGCACCTAACTATAAGAAAATCACAAAAAAAATATTGATTAAATACTGTTCATTGTCATTCAGAATAACATAGACTTTCATGTTAATATGAAACAACATACTAATTCTGGCCTGTACTTATTAAATATGTATAAAAGAAAAAAAAGCGATATTACTAAATGTTATATTTAAAAAGGTTATTGTACTGGTTTAAATTTTAATTCCAGGCATTTTTTAATGTGGTTAATTTATCTTATTACATAAAAAAATGGATAATAATTCAAATTCAGATATTCAGAATAATAATTTTAAAAAACAATGTCAGTTTTTAAAACAGAAAGAAAATAAATCTGTGAAAAAACTGGCTCCCAAAACCTCCGTTCTCTGGGGTCGTATCACAGAAACATCCCGTCTTAAGATCTGACAAGTTGTGCGTTTTTGAACCGACATCTCCATGGTAACTAAACAGATAAGACAGGCCTTATGAGGATTTGTGAATTCTATTTTTTTGTGTAGCTCCTACAACAAGGAGGATTTAAAACATTATCCCTTCACTTATCCGACACTTACTGAAAAACTATTGATTTAATCAGCTTGAATGCCGTTAAAAAGCATAAACAGGTTTGCTCTCAAAATAAAAGTGATAATTTCAAAATCAACCTTTTGTCATTGACGTCATGCATCAGGAAAATTGCAGTGGATGGTGACAAGCAGGTGTTTTTTGGAAAGTGCTGTGGTGCTATTATGTATTTTGGGGGAAAATAAAACCAAAAGGGACCTTTTATGCCAGGCGGCTTTTAGCCTTGTTGTTCCCCGTGTTTGGATTAGTAATTGCACGAATGGTTGTAGTTTAGAAAGTTTTAACCAAGTCGACTGTGCAAATCACTGTCATCTTGTTCCATTATGCAAATGAGCTGTCACTTTGCGGTATTATGTGATGATCTTCACTTGGGAAAGTCTTTGCATGGATCACTGTTCAGAAATTGACACTGTCACGTTCCGCATGGTGATATTCCAGCATCTTGCCCTGTAAGTGCACGTCTAGAGTTTAAATCCAGTAATATCACTTTAATGAACTTCTGAAACTGCGTCTCATTGGCATGAAAGCCTCAGATGCCGAGGAGAGGCGTCTGAGAGGAAAGTGAAGAGGCAAAACATCTGCGCTCCAATTTTTAATTAGACTTGGCTCTTTCTCGGCTGTTTCTTGTTGAGCCAGTGCCGGCTTTCTGGCCTCAATGACCAAATTATGGGCTTCTCTCGGACCCAAATGAGAATTTTGATCAGCAAAGCAGGCCAATGGATCAAGAAAACCTTTGCGTGTGTGTTTCTGTGTGAATAAGCATAATTGCTGCCTTTTGCATATGTAGTTATCTCTGTTTGTAAATAAGTTAACGTAATTTTTTAGTAGTGTGAAACTAGCTCAGCTCTTCTCAAAACAGTATCGATTTCTACTAACAAGTTACAAGTAGAGTAGAGATGCATTAAATGCTACTGTACATTGTGTTTTTTTTAAATAACGTGTCAGTGATATTTTGCATTTACAAAGCAATGTGTAAATATGTGTGTATATATATAAATATATATATATATATACACTTTACTAATAATTTATTTGGTAGCATTTTAGTTTTTTTCTCAACAGCTAGTACTTAGTACTTACTGTACTAGGTTATTACTCTGTATTATGGACCCCTTATATAAACGTTTTAACACATTTTATTTTGACAGTAAGGTTTATTATTATTTTCTCATTATTATGAGATGGTGTGTCATAAATGTTACATAAGTTGCTCATTATTATGATTTTTATTTCATTTTATTTTTATATTTTATTTTGAATCCTTTTCATTTTATTTTATTTAGCATAAATCTTAGAAAATGTCAATTTTAGAATTAACTAATAAATTATTAAAACCAAAAGTTGCATATGTTCAAATTATTTTATGACCTAATCATGAATTAATAGTAGACTAGGGTAGAGCTCTTTTTCTACTAACAATAAAAAATAATAAAAAAATAATAAATACTAAAACAAATATTTTGCTCATCGGTAGATGATTGCATTGTAACTAACTTTAATATGACATTGTAAAATGTCACCTTTTTTGGCGTGGGTGACATGTTGACAATGTCAGTGACAAAAAAAAAAAAGTTAAAAAAAAATGATTTAGTCATGATAATGAGAAATGTTCTTATTATGACTTAGTGAGTAATTATATTTTAAAAATTCTCGTAATAATGACTTAGTATCTCATAATGACAAGTTTTCTGAAAATTATGAGTTAACGTAAAATTGTGGGAAAATTAGGACTTATAGTGTCTTGTAATAATGAATAACCTTCATTAAAATTACTTAACATTACACAATAAGAAGAATTTCACATAAACTCTCACACTATGATTTTCTCATTATTATGAGACATAATGCCATCAATGTTACAAATGTTACATTGTAGATACATTGGCGTATCCCTCTTAGCAGTTATTTTTTTAGGCAGCACAGTACTTGGTTAAAAGCTACTGGTCACAACTGTTTTTGAGAGTTTGTTTTTTAATGTTGTGGGTGCGTGGCAGCATTTCAGCAGCAGACCGCCATCAGGCATCCCCTTCAGTGCATATGCTCCCCCTTTTTTTGCGCTCTTGGTTCTGGGTTAAATACAAGCTAAGCTCTGTAGACAGCATCTGTGCTGTGCTATCCCGCCGATTACCACAGAAAACAATTTCGGCTCATCCCATAGTTTGTCGGGGGGGGGGGAGTCTGTGTTTGTTTGTATTAAAAACTGTGGGGTGTTTTAAAATATTTCTCAGCTAATAAACCGCGTATCAGAAATTTTAATCTGCTGTACATTGATATACTCCAAAACTTTAAAAACGACTGGTGGTCTCGTTAGCTAATTTCCAGCAGCAATGAGAAAAAATAATGATTGAATTGTGGTTTGGATATTTTCCTTAAGCATTCAACCAATTAGAGCACATACGACCTATATTTCTTCACTTAGAAGCAAGAGTGCAATTTGCTTTAATTAAAGCTAATTTGTTCACCGCAGAAGTAAACATATCCATCAACTGTGCACCCCAAGCAATGTGTGTTGAGAGAACGGGGTTACGCTTTTCAAACCGATACCATTTTTCTACCACATTTTCACACTGCACAGTCCAAAGTTGTCTGTCATGAAATTTGAAAGCCTGAGCCGCTAAAGGACTGAACCCGAAATATTACAAATCCTGATGTATCCAAAGACCACGGAGCGGGAAAATCACAAATCCAAAGGTTCTCCGAGACTAGAGGGCTGTCAGAGTGATTACTGCCCGAGGCGGTGCTCATCCCCACAAAGACCAAAGTCTGGTGCTGACAATAGTTCTATGGTCGTATGCGATAAAAATAGCCAGATTACGGTTCCTGCTCCCTGTCCATAAAAGGCAATAACGGCAAGCATTATAGGGGATATTTTGTTACGAAAAGACACCACAGCTCAATAATCTTTAGCTTTGCAAATCTCCGTTGCATTCGAACGTGGTGAATACAAGCATCCGGCTGCCTTGTGACAGGTCTGAGCCCTTGAAATTCTGAATAGGCGAGATGGAAACAATGCAGGATGAACTTCCTGAGCTATACGTGACCACAAAACGAGGAGAAAGACTGAAGGAAAGCGAGGTGGTGTGGTAATGGTGCAAGATGGTTAATAAAACAGCCCTCTTGGTGTTCTTCTCACCAAAAGTGTGAAAGACACCCCCCTCGCACCACTTACAAACGTGCGACCTGCTCCAATGTGGCTGAATAGGTTTCAAGCCAGAATCGAAACATGGCTACAGTCGATATTTGTTTGCGTACAAATATGTGTACGTGTGTTTATAGACATCGTGCATCATCAGTGACAGTCGCAGTTGAGATTGTGCTATTGCACTCCTTTCGATTTCTTCCACAGTTCTTCCTCTTTCTCAAGGCAGGCCCGCGAGTCAGAGCCGCAGATGGGCCAAGCGCGTCCACGATCCCCGCGCTTTCAGTCTGGGAGACGAAAAACATGGAGCCTTTGTCTGCATTTAATGAGAAACCGCAAGCCCAGAGGGCAGATGTAGAGGAGTCCATCCGAGCAGAACATCCTTTTCTATCTTTCTCTCAGCTTCGATCTGTTGGAGACCTGAGCCACACGTGGAGAAACGTCTGCCATTTTCTTCTGTTTGAAAATGAGTCTCCTTAAATATCGTAAGCAGCAACAATTACTCGTAAACAATATTTGCTTCATGCCACTCAACAAACTACAAGCATCAACAGATTTGTTTATGAAATGGCTTGTAATTAAACTAGTAAGATTTTACAGTCATTTGATTTCTCATAAGAGTTAGAAACTCCTAAACAAGTTACAGTTTAACTTTTGAAATTCAAATCTTCCATAAAATACACATTTAGTTAAAAAATTTCTTACGCATGACTGTTTCTCATTATTATGATATGGTTTCTCAATAGATAGATAGATAGATAGATAGATCACATCAATATATTTTAAGATATCCTTTGTACACAAAATACATGCGCTTACCATTATGATAACAACAACTTATGAATAAGAAATGCAAATAATTCAAACTTAAATCTCATGGCCCTCAAAATATTTTGTTGCATAAATATTTGAAAATGCAATAAATAAAAAAAAAATATATATATATATATATATATAATTTTTTTTTCTAGCTAGAAGCTTTCCTCTACGACGGAGTTTTAATGCCACCAAAAAGAAAAATCTAAAACTACTAGATTAAAGTCGTAATGTTACGAGATTAAAGTCGAAACTACAAGATTAAAGTCATAATGTTACGGGATTAAAGTCGAAACTTCAAGAATAACAAGATTAAAGTCGAAATATAATATTTAGTATAGTGCACTTGTAAATTATCCAGTTTGAGAGAAGACCACCAGATATAGGCGTGAATATAATGAATGAATATAATACAGCGATTTGATCAGTAAAGAGCTTGAACACATTATTGTAAGACACTATTTGTGTTTCGCTATAAAACTGAAAGCTGAGACTTTGTTATAAAAGTACTAAAGTAACAAATCTTATTGCTACTGGGTGGCGCATTATAACAAATCCAATGGAAGACATGAAATATTATTTCCAAGCATATGGTCCCCGCAAATATTACACATGATATAATTTCTGCTAATAATCCCACATAAATGTCTTTAGTTTATTAAAAAGAGTCAAATAAGAGCGCTTCAGCGCCCCCCTCCCCGGAGGAATGTGTGAGTGTGTGAGCTGATGTTAAGATCAAACGATGTTCCTGTGCAGTCTTTTAATAAATATCATTTTCTTGATATTAAGCGGTTTCTGTGAGTTCTTAGATCTCATCCCAGTAACTTCAAGCGGCCGCTCGGACACAACAATATTCAAATATGCTTATATCTGGTGGCCTTTTCTCAATCCAGGTCATTTACAAGCGCAATATACTAAATATTATATTATGACTTTAATCGCGTAGTTTTTACTTTATTCTCGTAGTAGTTCGACTTTTATTCTTGTAATATTACGACTTTATTCTCGAAGTTTCGACTTTAATCTCGTAGTTTTTTTTTTTTTTTTTTTTTGGTGCCACTTAAACTCTGTCATATTCTAGCAAATTATTAAAAAAAAAAAAACATTTTGAGCAAAAAGTTGAGAAAATCACTTTGACAGATTTGCATGGGAACCACAGGATCACGATTTGTAGGGTTTTTTTGGGACACGATTGTGATTGGACATACTGCCCAGGGGGACCCAGAAACCATAGTGATGCCCCTGCATATGTTTACATATGAGATCATTCGTTTCTGTATCTTTCTGTTTTTGATCGGCGCTATTTAGACTCAGGATTCTAGACTCAGGAGATGCATAATAGCGCTCCTTGTGTATAACAGTGAAAACACAGAAACTGAAATATTCTGCTGGAAGCATTGTCTCATGAATAACAAAAAACGTCTAGGTTACGAACGTAACCCACGTTCCCTGAAGGAGGGAACTGACACGTTACATACTGTATGAGAACCCATGCAACGTCGAAGTGATTTGAATGAAAGGGTAATCCCATTTTTGCAGGGAAAGGGTTAATAAATACATGTAGTTCATTAATGTTACTCAGTACTTAAATGTATATTTACACTGTGACAAGGACACCTTAAATAAAGTGTAACCTTTTTTCTGTGTTAAATGGAGAAACAACTGTAATTTTCTGCTCTCTGATAATGAACCTCCTTAAGTATCCTCATCATCGCTATCACACATAAGCAATATCTGCGCCACGGCGCTTACAAAACTAGAAGCAACAACACATGTGTGTGTGAAATAATGGCTTGCAAATAACCTAGCACAATTTTACCGGATTTTTGTGAGGCTTTTAGAGCCTCCTAAACTAGATCATACAGTTGAACTTTGGAAATTGAGTTCCAAAATCTTAGATCTTACATAAAACGCATCTTCAGGTTGTTTTACATGGGGTTATTCGATCAAACGGCATAATAGCATTCCTCGCATCTTCTACCTCACTGAGGCACAGAGCAAATTACATTAAGGAGAATTACAATGAAATTAAATCGGATTCTCCTCCACGGCTAATGCTGCGAGCTCACCATCGCCAATACCTCAATGACAATTTACCTTCCTGGATGGCTGAATTCTGATGAGTAGACTAAACCTGAACATTTTAGCCATGACTGACTACATCCAGTGCAAATAATTGGAGAGATAATTTACAGTTTGTTTGGCTATTTAATTACGAGGAATTCAGATCACGCATATCTTAAAAGCAAGCGAACCATGCCAGCATCTCATACACACATCTGGCCACAAACCGCATGCTCTATTAAACCAGTATTGAGTTACTATAATGATCTTATGGGCTCAGGAAGCGAGTTGAGAGAACAATCAACTAATTTGACCTATAGGCTGAGAGTCTTGTTTTGACAGTTCTGTCTGAGCTCAAGAGGCGAACGAAAGGGAATAAAATCAGTCGTTCCCGGTGGTGACGCAACCGTACTATATGAGAACCTCACTAAAGTACTTTCTTCACAGTTAGTTCCAATAAAAAGCGAGCAGGTTTGTTTATGAAAGTTTAATGTTGTGGAGTCTTTGTTTCTAGTCATTCTTGAACAAAAAAAAGCATTAAAAATGCATTCATGCAACAGTGATACATTATTTTTACACAAGCACGGTGGGTTTCCTCAATTGAGCCTGGGTTTTTTTCCCATTCTTTTCTTCTCGTATTCCTTTTTATATGCAGAGACAGAGCTGCAGCAAACAGCTTTCTGTCCTCGCAGCCACCCAGGCAGTTTCTGAAGAGGGCTCGTATTACCTGACAGCCTGTTATGTCAGTGCCAACCAGCCAATTTCATAAACATATGCACCAATTAAGAAATCCATTAATATCCATCATGTCCTGTCATAAATCATACAGCTCTGCAGCGGGTCTGACTATGTAATTATTGTTGAGCAAAAAGCGGAAGTCCTTGATTAGGTTGACTCATTATTTCTCTCCAAATGATTCAACTCAGCCCTGAAATAATGGAAAAGTAAAATGGAGCAACTCCGCTTCAGTGTGTTTATAATTGCACATTTGGGCTCTTTGAAAGCATCGGCCGGGTGGGATGCCGGTTTCCCTGCGGGCTGATGAATTCAACCGGCTCTCTGACCCCCCGAGCATCTCTCATCCTCCCGGGCGACCTCGCATCTACAACCCAGAGGAAAGAATCGGATCATTATTTAAACCAGGGGAGACATTTGCACCAAAGCATCTGCCAGGAACATAAAAGTAAATGTAAATGCAAAGTCTAAACTGAGGATTAGCAATATGTCCAATTTGTAACTAATTACAGATGGGAAGTCTTAGCTGAACCACCAGAGGAAAAATTGGAGACAGATTCAAAGAAACTGAATTAAAGAATATTCCCGGTTCTATTCAAGTTGAGCTCGATCTACAGTATTTGTGGCATAATGTTGCTTATCACATAAAATAGTTTTGACTTGTCTCGCAGTTACTATGAGGCACTTGATGAGGTCATTTTTGGAGAATTTAAAGGGATAGTTCACCCAAAAAATTAAATTCTGTTATCAATTATCATGTCTTTCCAAACATTGGACCGCTCTATGTAGATGTGACTGCCATCAACTTTACATCATTCACCATACTGCAGGTTCTCAAAGAGTCATTATTACAATGGTGAACAACAACCAATTGGCCATTACAATATGGCAGAAGGCCATATACGCTAATATATAGCTATGGTATTATGGCTAATATATAACATGTAGACCTTCATTCACAAATTAAAATATTTATTTTTATTGAAATCCGAGAGCTTTCTGACCCTGCATAGACAGCAATGCAACTACAGTACCACATTCAAGAAAGGTACTTGAAAGATAGTAAGACCATCGATAAAGTAGTCACTAATAAGTGTTGTCGATTAACTTTAACTTGCATTGAACCCAGAACATTGCTGTAATCTGTCCGAACATGTTTGCATTGTAATATTTTCCCACACTGAACAGTGAATCAGGTGTCTTTCTATTGCAATTCTGCCTTACCGAGTTGCAGCACTCTTGCTAAACACGGCATAACTGCAAATCCAAATTCAGATTGGCTCGTTATTGCCGTAGGTTGTATATCTTTAACCCTATTGATCTCGCGGTGGAGCAATTTCTCTTAATTATGAAAATAACCCGATTTACAGTGGCTGCATATACGAGATTAAAAATATCCTTCAACCTGAATGCAACACGCCAGACTCTCAGTTATGTAGACTAGTTGGCGGGCAGCCAGAGCTGACTAATGTCTCCTCGCTAGAGGGGGTTGGAAGAGAATCGATACCATCCAATAACCAGTTCTTCCTTTAGGACAGCAAGGAATGTGTAAGGCTCTGAGAGCAAACCCTATTAAAAAACTACACCGTAGAGGCATACATTATTTAAAGATTCCCTTTTCATGAAGCCAAATCAAAACAAAAATTAATTATGCATCTGTTTCAACTCCTCCGTTTTGATTATCGCCAAAGAGGATATGCGTAAGTAAATGGTGTAATGGTAATAATACTGAGTTGCATTTGGATTGTTGGTTTAAAGCGCAATGGATGCGCTGGGTCAATGAAGGCACTCTGAATGCAGGGAGGTGATCCACTCTGCACAGATCAAAGTTAATGGGGGTTCGCCATCGTGGCCTGGCCACATTAGCGGAGGCTCTCACGGTGTATCGATTGGAGCCCAGGGAAAAAGTTTGGCCATTATGTGAAAGCGGTGACGGGATGGACCAGCTCTCTGGGAGATCAATGATGTGCCCACAGCAGTAATCACCAGGCAGCTGATGATGTTTTCATTGGCCTAGCAAGTACTGGGAGAATGTGTTTGCAGTTTCTGTTGTCCGTATCGTGTCAGCAGACTGAGTGGCTTGTGGTGGACTGGGAACAGAATTAGGGTGCAGAGTCAACAATCATTCCGAACATTACACACAAGCAATTGTGCCTCAGAGCACTAGATTCTACCTAATGCACTCAGAGAAGGTGGGGTGCTAATTTTTTGTCTTCTTTTTTTGAAGACGCTGTCTAAACAACAAATAGGCCGTTTGTTTTCTGCCTGAACAACACACCGGGGGTCTGATGGAGCTTAGTGCTTTACATCCAGCAAAATGAAAAACCATTAAAAAGAAAATGCTTTTTTACCTTCAAGACATTGTACTGTATTTTTAAAAGCTGAGCACTGTCTTAGACATTTGTTTTGACAGCGCTGTGATATACTCCTATCAGTGCTGAACTGATTAAATATTAGGTCTTCTAGCATTCTCTGCAGCTTTTCTTTTGCACAGCTTATGACATGTTAACATGTGTCTCAAATCCCAGTCTGGTGTCTACCTACAGTAGATGATTTCTGGGCATTTTATGCGTACTAATTATGCTACTTTATAAGATCATTTTCTTCGGGGTTATACCCAACACACTGATGAGTCAAGGGAAACATTATTTAGTCCGTACTGACATGTAGCAATATATTTAAATATGTGATATTTAAGACAATAATTATCCCTATGGATGCATGAATTTTACATGCCTTATTGCAAATTCCGCTGCAGTTTCAAAGAGAAATGTCCACTGAGTGGCATTAAAACAACCAGTGGCGGTTCCCTGTTATTCCCTGGGCGAGACCTCCTCTTAGCGCCACAACCTCCACCGCCTTCCTCCCCTTATCTCCCTTTAGTAATCTCAAATAACATTAGAAATATATTGGTTTTATATATAAAAGAAAAAATATATACATACTGTATGCCCTTATGTTTCTTTTTTTTTTTTAAAGATTATCTTTAACATGTGATGTGAAGAAATTATTTAAAAAACACATTTATAATATTGTAACAACTGGCTGTTATTCGCTATGACGTGGGTAAACTGGAGCTAGATGCTCAACACATCTTTTCTGAACTTCTTGCCAAGAGGGTATCTTTAGTATAATACATGTTAGCACTCGTGAATCCAGTACTGCACAATTCTGAATGTCACTTTATACATGTGCACAAACAGATTAATCTGACAAAAGATTCCTTCTGACTCATTTTACCTTATCACAGAGATATAACTTTCAAATATATGGCAATATCAACAAGTGCCTTCCTACACATCTCTCTCCATGATGGTTACACTTTTATACAAATGAACCAAACCCACCCAAACTAACTTGAACCTAAACACACATAATAACACTAATACAAAAACCCAACTGTCTTGCTTAAATAACACAAAAAAACCCCTCTAAAGACATACCCATAATGCACTGGACTGCTAGCACTGACTGGTGGGTCATTACAGTATTCTAAATTTATTCTCAATCATTGAAATGACTAGAATATTCATTATGTTTCATGTTTTATACCTGATTTATGCCTGAAAACCCAACACACTGTTCTTAAAGCCATGATAACCGGTGTGTGTTGAAGATGACCAATCACAAGAGCACAGATCTGACATTTGATCCTTGCCTCCAAAGTTTCAAAAAGTGTATTTGACCCCGAGCAGGGGTTGAGCAGCTGAGAGAGCGCAGAGGGTCACGCGAGCGCTATGAGAGCGTCATTCTCATGAGAGTGCATTTTTGCTAGCGCATAGTGTTGCGGTGCAGAAATGCTCCCTCACGAGAATCGTTTTCTGCTAGATTTGAAACTAAACTATTTAAACGCCATAGTCACAGTTAGGCTATGATAGATAATGGAAAACCGCTTAGGGGCGCAGATGATTTTTTTTCCCCAATTAGTGCTTGTGCCGCCCTCCATGTAACAAAAATGCCACCTCGGGCAGCTGCCCCGTTTGCCCATGCCTAAAACCGCCACTGAAAACAACCCTTGCACAATTTATTATGTTGATATAGGTATGTATTGTGGCAGTTTAGAATTTAAATATAGGTGAATAGTTAATGCTCTATTATATTGGAATTTTTTTTCCTACACCAAATCCAACCCTAAACCTACCCAGTAGTGTTAACAAATGCAAAACTGATACATAAAAATGCATTTGTTGATACAACCGTGCCATTTAAACTTCCTTTTACACAGATTTGAACCATTTTGTCAAACCATTGTTACACGACTCCTTGTCATATCTATTAAAACCCATAGAAATGAAGCTGGATATGTGCAATGCTAACATTCAAAAGCATACATTTTCAAATATCCCAGCATATTAATATTGTTTTAAAGGTCTTTAACAAGATATTCTTTGCGTAATTGTGTGAAAACATTGAAATGTTCATTGTATTATATATTTATGTTATTAATTGAAACTCTGTAAATTGTCAGAGTTTTACTGCTTCTAGTGTTTCTGTAGTGATATGTACTTGTTGGTACATATTTCTTGTTTTACTAAAAAGTGAACTATGCAATCTAGATTTCCAAATTAGGTTCTTACGTGAACATCGAGTCGGTTCACTAGGTTTAATACAGGCATTCGCTTTATAAAAATCCTTCATGTTTTTCTTCAGCATTGTCCATTTAAAACCTTTTCTGAATCAAACCTTTATTCTCTGAAATGTCTAATATCGCGATATGCTTGTCACGATTCTCTCTTAACACGATCAACATTTTTGCTCCATTGAGAGCGGAAGTGACCCTTTCTGTTTGAAAAGCAATTTGCCATTGCCCGCACCTCAGGGACACACGTCTGCGCCTTCGCACCAGTCGAAAGCTGTGACCCCTGTGATCTTTCTACAGACTGATTTTAACCTTCACTCTGAAAAAGAAATCTCCACCACGCTCCCGTTTGGCTTCAATCACAAGAAGCCTGATTCAGAGTGCCGGCGTAGACGTGCTGAGAGATGTGGGGTGTTTTATACTGCTGAGAATGTAAGAGGATAGTGAGAAAGAGTTCATTTTTCAAAGTGCTGAGAGGCATGTGATGGTCCCTCAGCCATTGTCTTGGTGTCAGGGCAGATGAATGGGACAATATGGGGGGAGAATAGCTTGAGACTGAAAAAACGAAGACAACACAGGGAGCGGTGCAGAGAATGAAAGCAGCTAGACAACAGCATTAAAAAGCGCTACCTCCCTTTCCCTCTCAAGCTCTCTGTGTCATATCATATGCAATTCATCATTCCGCACGCCCCTCGTGGGAAGACCCATTCCTTTTTAAGGTAGCACTTCGAATCGCTTCTCAGAAAATTGCGATACGCCTTCTCATTACTTGCTTTAAAGTTTCACATTTATTCCTGGAAAACCGCCTGACAGCCATTCGAGATTAGAACATCCGTGATATTTCCAAGGAATGAATGCTTTGACAGCTCTGTCAGGAAAAAGTGAGAAACTAAACACAAATATGTCAACTTATTGAGTGCTCTTTCTGTAAAGGACGGCCCACCGATCTGTCATTGCATTCTTTTAAAGGGATTCAATGATTTTGGGGTCAATAGAATGCTGTTAGCGGCTTGTCTGTCAGAGCTGTCTGCTTGTAAGGGAGTCGAGCGAAAATGTCAACTGATGTATCTTCATATCTCTCCGTCTGCGGTTTCCTGATGGCCGCGCGCAGCCGGGCAGGCCATGTGATGTGTGTTGCACATTTCTCTCGAATAATTCATAAAAAGCTTTGGGTTTGAAATGAAAAATTCGACTATTTTCCCATGTATCACTAGACATAATGCTTCGTGAAGTTTACGTTCATCCCGCATTCAGGATCAGACGAAGTGTGGTGACGATGAGAAATGCCACCAAGATGGTGAAAAATTTCATGGCATTACCGTTGTGAAATGTCACAGGCCGCTGGCTAAACCCGCCGTATGTCCTCAGGGGCTGTGCCTTTTCTCATTGAGCTTCGTCACTGATTGAATAAATATTCATTATGAAAATTGGATGTGAAAAAACGACTCGTATTGTAAAATATTGCCCAGATCTATTCTCCAAGAGCTTTCGAGCCAGAGTATTTATCTAGCCAATTGAAGCAATATTACCATAATTGGTTTGAGACCAAATGACAAGACATTGCGGTGGGAGTCAGCTTCATGCTAAATAATTTTAACAATATGAACCCCATTTCTGTGCAGTTTCGCTTTGAAATGTCAATGGAACAACATCAAAGTGCATTCCATCAGCGCTAAATGAAGGTACTGCGGTATGATACGACATCCCTTAAGGGTCATTTATGAGCTGTTTTGAATTGATAAACAGAAATGAAGAAAATTATGAGTGCCTTAAGATATCAGGAAAATAATACTGAAGCTTAAAATCCTATCAAGATCACTTCAAACACAAAATGGACTCCTTGAGAAGGATATGTTATGTAGATTCCCATAAACCTGTGTGAATGCTATCATGCAGTAGATGTTGGCAAATCCATCCATTCAAGGTTGCAATCTACTGTACATATGTTAAGCTTGTTTGTCGATAATCCCGCCGTTAAAGCTCTTCTCCACACACTCTTTAAGTTTTTGGGGCTGAACATCCTTAATATATTCACTTTTATGCTTTGAAGTGTGAAAATGCCTTGATCATACAGTTATTGTGAAATGCTGCGTATTTAAGCACGGGGATGGTAGTGGAACAAGGCTGTGCTATTTATCTTTTTTCCCCTTTGTGTTTGCAGATAAGCAATTAAAATAAGTGGGTCACCCGTTGTTGAACGAGCACTTGAACCCATAGGCACAGAGGTTTCATATCTGATTTTAACACTGATGCTTTTGTCTTTTAGTTCCCCAGGTCTTTCTGCTTGGAGAGATGGAGAATAAGAGAGATATTATATTGATGACTGGCTAGAAGCCCCTATTTACCTACGGTCTAATCTGCACATATAATACGATTTTATCACTGGCATGTGTTAGCACCAGTGAGAATCCGAGGAGCTGCTCTCTGCAATTTGCTCGCCCCACGCGGAATCAAGTGCAGTAGCAACAGGCTCCATTCGTCGTGATCGACAGGCACCGGGACCTGTAAAATATCCCCAGGCCAGTGCGTCTCACCCCCATCCATCCACAGAACTGTCAGTGATATTGAGAGACTGTCAGACTCCTTCTCAACTACGTCCAAATCAACAGTAAATATTAGTCCTGTAGGGCCTCTGGGAGCTCAGTTACATCCCCTTTATTAACCTTGCAGCCTGGCTGTTTGATGTTAAATAATTACTCTGGCAGCACTCAGGGGAAAACACGGCACTGGGCTCTTTCCGTCCCTTAGCCGTGCCGCCACTCAAGGGGCTTCACGTTTCACACCATCTAACACACATCTTGAGCTTTATGAACCTTCACAGGGCAAAGGAAATAACAGTGTCCATAAAAAAGGAAACATTTAAAATAATAAATAAATAAATAATTCAAAGATTAACTTCGTTTCCATATTGGTTTCCAAAAACCTTTATACCTTTTTGAGGAAAAGTTGAAATTTAATGACAATATATTTCCTTACATGAGAAATCTTTATATCGTTTTTACGAATTTTGAAAAGAAAAAAAAAAAGTTTGAGGTGAAACATTTGTTTCTGTTAAAATTTTTTTGTAAGATATTACCTAAAATGATATCACCTTAAAAAATGTCTAATAAAGAAATAATAAAATATGCTTCATAGGGTTTTCTTTGCAGGAATTTCTTTGAAAAAACTTTTTTCGTGTTATGTTGTCAGTACAGTTGCATCATTCTGTTTCCTTTTTTTAGTTTACACCACCAAAAAATATAAAATACATTTTAATTTAGAACTGAAAAACATGATCATCATCCTGGAAAAATGTGTTTTTGCATGCATGAAATCCATTTTTATTTTCACACTTTTTAATACATTTGAGCATGCAGGGGAAAAAAAAAGAAAGAAAGAAAAAGTCAAGTCAAAGACCCTCACAAATTCTAAATAATGCATGTTGGTTACACTTGAATAAGTAAATTCACCACAAGGTTTGGGGGGGAAAGTGTTACAGTATCACAGATCTAATTATGGGTTGAGGGGGTGTAAATAAGGCAGCTGAGACATACAATTCTCGCAATCATTTGCACTACAGTGGATGAATTATTTATGATGCCTGTTATTTGTGGCCTTACGCAGCTGGGCTGCGGAAACACGGGCCTGTCATGTTGATATCAAAACTCACACTGTTCTCCACAGTGCGGAAAACATGACTCTTGTACACACAACACCCCCCATGATCCCCCCTCGACAAAGCGCAGTCTGGAGTCCGAGCAGCATCCTCACTCTTATTCAAACAAACAGGGGCTTACTCTAATCCTTGCTTCCTGTCTCCCCGGCTTGTTTCCAAGGTAACGTGTCAGAAGAGACAAGAGCGCTGCTGACTGCCTCCACGGGGCGAGTTCCCCTCCTTAGCCCAAGTTCGTCTGACTTTTGGTCACATGACACCTGTTCCCATGACAACCAGGTTGAGGACAGCCCAAGAGCATGCGAGCGAGGGTCTGCCAAAAATGAGGACAGGGATTGAGATCGGCCTTGCTCCTCGAAGTCCCACACCACTTAACTGCAACCGCATTTTGGGTGCCTTTGTTAAAAGTAGAAAAACATATTGTATTTCAGACAATCCAGAAATCACTCAACAGTGAAGCAGCTTCAAATGAACACCCTCTCCAAGACAACAATAGCTTGTATTGGAACGAAACCATAATACAGGGCTCGTCATCAAACACTTGGGCACGTATTTTCTTGCTTTGCTGTTGCAATTGTGTTGCTATGGGAACGTGATTCAGAATGACAGCATTTGAATAAAGGTTTTGATGTTAATTTTGAGGAAAATCACTTGGCTGAACCTGTCCAGGGAGAGACGCGATGCGTTCCACTTCTTCACCTCTTCATTTCTTCACCAGGTTAATCATTTGTGATTGTACGCTTGAGAGCGTAAATGTCTCTGTTACAGTCCTAAAATATGAGCAGCTGCTGACAATTATCATCAGATTTAATTCACAAGACTGGAATGAGACTCCAAGTATCGTGCCTTGGACTTTAATTGCGTTATCTTGCCGAACAGTGCCCGAAGTCTTGGCTACATTGGGCGTAGAAGAGACCCTAAGGTTAGAGAAGCAGATAAGCACATGACCTTCTTGTAGTCAATGTAAACCTGTACTGTCTCCAGGCCTTTTAGCTTTTGTATAGATCAGACGGGTTGGAACAGAGCCATCAGATGGCACAAGAGCCCACACTGAGGAGCGAGAGCCAGGAAGAGAGCTTGGCCTCAGACACTTGTCCCTTCTTACTTCCTCTCCTGAGCCAGATGGATCCAGCTGCATTGATCCAGGAAGATGGTTCGTGTCTGATGGCCGTTGACTTGGCTCCTCACACACTGCCCAATACCATTAGAGACCTTTGTGACCTATAAGACTCATACAGGTGTCTGCTGGGTCGGGATCTTCTTAATACAACAGTATTAAGGTCGCATCTGGCTTTGGTGCGATAATGGAACAGACAGCGGTGTCAGACCCAAATCCAGATGGGCACTATGGATGATCAGACTAAACCTTGTTCATCTTGGACTGAAATCCTCACTTCTGTCTGAGTTTTAACCTGACAGTCCGTCAGTGTTACGTACCCCTGCTGTTACTATCCCACGTGTGAGTCAGACTCCCGGAGCTGCAGCGTAGAATTTGCTGACAACCTCATGCATTTTCCGCCACTGTGACTTCGCAGGAACACAAATCACCTCGCGTGGCCATTAAAAACCAGTGAATGGAGCTCCAGACTCCTCTGATTTCCCATCCAACCAATCGTGCTGATTTATTGTCCTCCAAACACCCGGAGAGCCAGCAATAGATCAGAAAGATTCACGCCTTCCTCGCCGGAGCAATATGAACTGCTTCCACGTCTCACAGGAAGAAGCAGATGATTAGGGTCATGCTGGCAGAGTCGATGCTGACACGCTCCTCTGAATCAGAGCGGCGTCCCCAGACCTAGGGAATCCTGGGAAACCCTGGTTGTGATCCATCTGCTGTACTACTTACTCAGCATCCAGGCCTACTTGAGAGGTTCCTCCTTTTCTATACTTTGGCCTCTTTGTTCTTCTCCATCATTTCCATCCATTCTTTGCATTCCGCTAATAAATCACCACAGTGGAGGCCTTGGCTGCTAAGCTCAACCCTGCAGTGTGCTGAAAACCTGATTAGTGCCGTTTACCCAAATGATTTACAGAAAACAATTGCCTCAACTAATTGTAGCCGCCTAATTTCATTCTCTCTCGTATCCTCAATTCATACACGAGAAAATTATGTGCGGCAACTCGAATGACTCAAGGCGATCATTTTCCATAAAACGTCAGACCGTATTGGGCAATTTAGCTTTATTGGGTGACTGTATGTGTGTTCTGGCCTGGACTGGGCTCTGTTTGGCTGAATGAGAGCAGGTTAGAAAGAAATGCAAATTACAAGGTCACACACACACACTGTCTGAATTTCATCCTGGTGATTGGCTGTGAAGGTTCTGACCCTTCTAATATCTCTATTTCACCTCTCTCATTTCACGCCTTGCCTTTCAGACCATGGGGAGAAAAGTGGGAAATGATATGGTAATGTATTAACCAGTATAATGTAACATTAAATCCTAGTCAGAAACTCTACCACCGTGGAGCATTTAAAGACATGGCTGTTCGGCAGTTTTGATTTTCGTAGACTCACCAAGGCTTCGGTGTGTTTTTACTCTCCCTGGATATTGATGTTTTTTTAACATGATTTACACAAGCAGGAGTTGTTTCTGGATCAACATACTTGTTGTTCCTGAAACTGCATTCCCATCAACCAAATCGCAGCACTTTTATTTTACAGCTAGGTTTATGGCAATGATTGGTTGATCTAGCAACAGAAAAGATATCAATACAGAAACTTAACCTTGTGCAAATCATGTTTTGCTGGTCTGACCTGAAAAAACAAAATGCAGTAAACATTTGTCAAAATAGAGGAATAAATAGGTCTCTTACTGCAGGTAAGAGGCTCAAAAAATATATTTAAGAAAAATGATTATTTAGTAAGAAATAAAAAAGTAAATATCATGCCTTTAAAATGTTCACGAGTCATTTAATT
>JAUMHP010000059.1:6214545-6231618 GCA_032361065.1 Enteromius trimaculatus
CGCAGCGACATTCTCTCCCATGCAGACAACACAGAGAGTGTGTGTATCCTCGGGGAGGATATAAAGTTTGCACACACTGTACTGTGAGCTGCTCTCACCCCGTATAGTTTTACTTTGTTACTTGGACATTTTCCCTGACAAAGTTTGTTCTATAGACAGAGACACAGGCTTTTTTTAAACACACATAGAGCGCTTCGCTGAATGACAGAAAAGCTATCTGGCCGGCGTTTTCCATGTGCTTTTATACTTCCTGGCCAGTGATGTCATCCGCCGCTGACGTCCCAATTCATCATTGGCTGATTCAACACACTATTCAGAGCCGTCACGCTGAGGGCGTTCCCATGTCTCGTCGACGCAGCGTGAGTTCCTGAAAAGGAACAGTATTGTTTGGTTATTGACATTCCTTCAAAACAGTTAATCAAATTTAAGATGAATAGCAGGAGGATGAATAAATGACAATAGAATGTTTAGCTGCTGGTGAACTATCCATTTAAGAGTTTGATTAGATCTAATACAAAGAGTACTATCCAAAAACATCTTTGAGGTCTTTTTTAATGGTTCTTGATGCACTTCAGCAGCTTTTTCTTATCAAGAACCATTTTTCATTTTGTACAGTGTACATTGGGCCCTTTTAAGATTAAAAAGTTATTGACGCCTTACTCTCTTAAGTGTGCGAAAATTGTACCTTTAGGGTTACACAGCTTGTCATTGAGGCAGCACCTTCAAGGATACACCTTTAAATTTTATCTATCCCATAAGGTTCTTTAAGGTATTAATATGTACCCCTTAGGAATAGATACTGTACAAAGGTGTCTCTTTGAGGGTATTACCTCAGTGACAAGATAAAGGGCTTTGTATGGAAAAACAGTGATAACTGAAAGTGCTTTTTCATATGTAGAAATACCAATTACACTATTGGTTCTAGTGTTTTAAAATGAATAAAGATCTAAAACAGAAACCCTTTTTAGAGTGTTTACTTTCTATTTCCCGCTCAAGTCATTAGTGAACCGTAATGGAATAAGTGGAGTGCTGGATTGATGTCCGTTTGGTTAACCTCATGTTCCCTTGGACCTGAAAAAGGAAATGGGCGGGAACCCACATTAACTCTGTTACTGGTGTTTAATTATATTCTCCAGGCCGTGTCGTATTAAAAGCTTTGCTTGCCTGCTGGACTATGGCTGCCCAGCGGCTCGGATAGTGCCCTGTAATGTAGATTATTAATTGCCTTGACACTGTCACAAAGCGTTTGTAGAAAACAAACACCCGAACTCGGTCTTTATTAGAATCACAGTCCTCTCAAAGCAATATGCTGGTTTTTATTGTTTTGTTTGTAATGATGTAAGGCTGTTGCAGTGTTTCACCCAGGGGAAGATCTTTGGCTTTGCTCGTGAAAAAACTCAGATATCATAATGTGTCTGTAGACTAACACTGCATTCATTTGAGTTATCTGTGCGCACAGTTCACTAGCGTGAACACACTCGCACAAGCAACAGAAATGTGCTGCTATGTGCCAGCACACACTAATACACAACCTTTGGTTATCTTAGCACGCAGCTCTCTCTACGGCTGGGAACCTTGTAACTGTTCATGTGTGATTATTACATTGGTTTCCATGGTGACCGAGCAGAATGCGAGTAACAATGCGATTGAATGCCAGCCGAAGACCTTTGAGGAAACGAGCGCAGATCCCTCGTAGCAGTCCAACAGACACAGTTTAAGCCACAATCATACATCTATTCTTTAGCCTTTTACAAGAAGAAAAACGGCTTGAACAAGTAGTAATTGGTTTTGCCTAATCTAGTTTCTTTTGACATGGCCTGTATTTAATTATTGAGTTTGTACAAGTAAAAGCTTCTTTTATGTTGCAGAGTTTTAGTGAAATTCAATTGAATAATAAAAAAAATGGTAGTCGGACCATATTATATTCAGAATTGTCCAAATGCTTTTTTGTACAACTTGCTGTACAACAAAACTGCTAACACCTTACAATAAAATTTAATTTATGAACACATTAAGCATGATGAACTAACAATAAACAATGAATTACTTTCACAGCTTTTATTAATTTAAATGTTAAGCTGTATAAATTAACATGAATTAACAATGAACAATGTTAAAATGAACATAAACAAACAATCAAATAAATGATATGCTATAAAATGCCGTACTGCATTATGTAAATGATAATGTTCAGTTAGTAAGTCGTTATTGCAAAGTAGACCCCGAAGTGTGTTCAGGACAAAATAAATACCTGAAAAACTGATGCACAGAGACTATAGTAAGAGTTGGTGGTTGTTTGTTGACGTTTCCCTATATAGTGGAGCAATTCTACCTTTGCTAGGACAGTCTGATGCTTCTGACTCACAAATTTTAAGTAAGTTAAGTTTTCTTACCTATTAAAAGAATTTGCTACTTACTATTCAAATCCGAGTTTTTAACATCATATTGGGGGAGTGACAGTTTAAGCAACTAATGTGTATGTTAGCAGTTTTCTGCACTCACCCGATACGTTCAAAACTTTCCTCCATCTCCTCTTTCCAACGGACCCATACAGCAGCTTTTGTTGCAGTTGCGTATTAGTTTTTGTGAAAGTATTGAAGTAGTAACTGGCGTTATCTCGATTCAAAATCCCAAATATCAGCCAGGTTTGATTTGATTGGGGAGCCCCCGGTTTCTGTCTGAGTAGTTCGGAAGACGCAATATTCGATCTGTGAATGTCTTATATTACCAGACAAACTATGCAGAGCCAGAACCAACCAAGGTCCTCAACAAGATTTATTCAATGATTCATAGGAGGGGGAAATTGTGGATTTAAGACTTTTAGTGTGAGTCTGGCTTAAGTTGCACAACATTATCAGACTAGCAACAAGATAAAAACTATATTATATTAAGTCATTTGATGTAAGGATCAATTTTACAGTTTTGATCGGGAGCAGTTAAAAATCGTAAGGATACCACACAAATAATTTGCGACAAGCCTCAAATCAGGCCAATAAACTGACCATGGCATCAGCCCTTTCTCTCATGACTCTCTCTATGCATCTTCCTTTGTATAAAGTCAATGCATGCTCAAATATACCACCTGCAGATTTAAGTAGAAACCCCCCTGGCTGCACCCTACCCAGACAGAAGAGCAGCGCCTGCTGCGCACAACAACAACAGGCCCGAGGAAGCTGGGGCTACAACAATATGGCTGTCAATCACACAGTGTGGGCCTGTGTACGGAGAAGGTTCAGCTCAGTCAATCGACTGTGGGCCCCAGCAGACACCAGCACCACTGGAGCATCTAATGTGGATTATTGTGCTTTGTCGGCCAGTGAGGGCTCAAAGCAGGGAGCAGCAGACAAGACATCTCTTGCCTCAGTGTGCTTGAACTCTAAAGTGTCTCTTGACCCCAGACGGTGGGCGAGACAGAGCTATAAAAAAGTCCAGGTCATGGCTGTAACCCCTGTGGTGGTGAAGCGGTCAGGACTGCTGGACTCATCGTATAGAAAATGTTTGTCTGGCTCTTGTGTTTTCTAATCTATGCCAGAAACGCAATCAGTGACTCTCGCTTTCACAGCTTCACACACAATCTGTTTGTACAACATGCAGCGGCTTCAACAAACATTGATTGCTTCTTTTATTGCTTTATCGTTAACAGATCAGTTTTTTTTTTTTATTATTTCTACAAAGTAATTATGACATCCTTAATTAAAATCTGAAAATTACATAATTGCCCAACATTCACCCGCCTTTGTTTTAACAACCTCAATTGAGTGAGATCAATTATCTTGAGAATCACACCTCATATGTTAACAAGGCGCATCTGTATTCTTGAATCCACCACCCCCTGTGTTCAGTTGTTTGATTGCACAATAAATATCCCTGACTTTGCGAGGTGTCACAGTGAAAGCTGTCACAAAGACCAAGGAGCTTTCTGGGAAACATCAAGAGGAAGTTCTTAGAGGTAAAAAAAAAATATATATATATATATATATATATTTAAAAGTTAAATGTTAAAAAGTTTATCAAAAGACTAGCAAAGCTTTTAACCTTCTGCAAAGGAATACAGCACCCCCACATTATTATATAATAATATAGGCTACATATACAAACAAAAGTTTAGGGTCAGTAAGATTTATTTACTTATTTATTTATTGTATTTTTTTTCACTAAGTTACAAAAACATTTGATTTCAGATAAATTGTGTTTTTTTTTTTTTATTGTTGAATCCTAAAACAGAAAATATATCACAGTTTTCACAAAACCTTTAGCAACAAATCAGCATATTACAGATCAGACAGTATGCCACCAAAGACTGGAATAATGACTGCTAGAAAATCAGCTTTGCATCACAGTAGCGCATTACTTGTCCAAATATAATATGGCTGTATTAACAGGGTCATATGATGTGATTTCGAATTGTCCTTTCTCTTTGGAGTGTTACAAGCTGTTAGTGTATAGATAAGATCCCTCAAGTTGCAATGATTAAAGTTTCAAAACCAAAGAGATATATTCTTTTTAAAAGTTATGGCTTGTCCACACCCTCCTAAAATTTAAACACACCCCCACTTTTCTAAGTCATAGAGTTTTTTTTTTTTTTTTTTTAAACACGGCCCAAATGTTTATCCAAAGAAAGAAATAGGAACTATTATTCTAGCTGTAGTGTTGCTGTAGTGTTGCTGTAGGTTGCTGGGTACACCGTGTGTCCTTGTGAATGTGAAACTACTGTGTTTGTGAAGGAGACAAGGAGACGACAGAAGGATCCGGGAGCGTTCTGGAATCAGAAGAGGTAGGTTAGCAAGGTAAGTATGGGAGCAAGCTTTGTCCACTTTCGCATGAACGAGCTTGGACAGTGACTGAGCTGTGGTGTGTGTGCTTATAAGGGGTGCTTGATTGGTGCTGGGGATGCGTGTCAGGTGCGTAGAACAGGTGAATGCAATCAGAACTCCGGAGATTGTGATCGTTGGGTGACAGTGGGGGTGGGGCCTGGTGTAGAGCCTGGTGTGGATGTTACATATTCACAACAATGTTACAGAACAGTTCAACTCAACTATTAGTGCATTTACGGAGAACAGATTCCCAAAACCTGGAGACTAGCCTATGCTGG
Organism: Enteromius trimaculatus; assembly: GCA_032361065.1. Lineage (NCBI taxonomy): Eukaryota > Metazoa > Chordata > Actinopteri > Cypriniformes > Cyprinidae > Enteromius > Enteromius trimaculatus. Next base: position 6,219,638 of record JAUMHP010000059.1, read on the forward strand.
CTGTGCATACATGTAGAGACTATAAAGTGGAGCAATTCTAACTCTGCAAGATCAGCCTGGTGCTTCTGACTCACAAACTTTAAAGGTACCGCATGTAAGAAATTTATTGTAATAATCAATAAAATGTCTTGTTATGTTCAACAGGCATTAAGAAAACATGTTAATTAAAAGTACTCATATTGCTGACAGTAGTAGCACAGCCTGGATATTCTTGTTTAAAAAGCTCACTTGCAGCCCTCAACTGATGTTTATGTTGACATGTTTCGTCTTCCAGGTTGACTGCTTGGCAGAAAATGCAGTGCATTTAATTTAATTCATTGTCATGTGCGTTCATTCCTGTTGGTGTCGTCAATCATGGCAACCTGAGTGTGCATCAAGTCTGAGGAGGGGCCGTGTGAAAAACCCCTCTCCAGTATTTTGAATTTGGACTGCAATACCTAGTTCAACCACTCTGTGTCAATCCTACATACGGTACCTTTAAGTAAGTTAGGTTATCTTATTTAAAGAACCTGCAACTTACTATTCAAACATAAGTTTTAAGCAATGAAGGGTAGTGCTTGTTGTTTGTCGTTACTCCGATTACTTATGCAGGCATGGTGTTGTGTTTAGGAGATGCGATGCATAAAAAGACAGTACTAAGTCATGATAATCAGTAATTATGTCCCCACTTGATGCAACAAATGCTTCGTTTGTAAAGTGTTTTACTGTTTTGGTGTCATAGCGCTGGGACGCGGTCTTTGCAGTATTTGGGCAATCACAGTGCGCTGGATAGCTGGCCAATCAGAGAACACCTTGCTTTTTTAGAACGATGAGCTTTGTACAAATTAACATGTTTTAGAGGAGAAACAAAAATGTATAACATGGGGAAAATAATGTGTTTTTTACACCTAAAACCACATAAGCACATTGCATTATACTACATACATAAAATAATGTTCTTTTTATCAACATCTTTAAATTGTAATAATATTTCACAATAACACTGTATTTTTAATACAATTAAAGTATGCTTATTGAGCATAAGATACTTCTTTTAAATATATACATTTTTTTAACATATTCAAAATAACTCAACTGCCTTTTGACTGAGATGAATTAAAATGAACTCTTCATATATAAAATAACGATTTCCAAATAATATTTTAATCATTGTTTTTAGTACAACAACAGTATGTTGTTTAATTCTAACACCACACTAATTTTCCTCAAGCAGCTTAATTAAGTTTTAAAATATATAGTTTCCTTTATATTGTAGACAGGGGTTGTTTGCTTCAAAACATTTTGAAAATCCTAAGATCAGAGGAACAGAACAAACTGTTATATAATTGTAAATGAAATCCTTTTATCATTTTAAATAAAGGTTTTTATTTGGTTGAGTATCTCTGCAGCACAACAAAAATAGAAAGAGGGCATGTGGTATCACAGTGTAGTCTAAGTATGAACTTCCCAAAAAAAAAAAGAGGGAAAACAATCCAGAAAGCGCTACAATCAGGCCATTCAACCAGCCCAAGTAACCAGACAAAAAGGGCATTTGTCTAAGAGGTGACTGTGAGCCGGCTACAACACTGACAGAACTGGAGAGATTGTATGCTGAAATGGAAGAACCTGTCTAGGCATCAACAATTCCTTCACAGATTTGGCCTCTTTGGGAGAATGGCTAGAAGGAAAGCACTTCTGAGGAAGGCCAACATTAAGTCATGCCTGGGGATTGCTAGAAGCCATGTGACAAAACCTGAAACCCTTTGAAAGAAAATGTTGTGGTCTACTGAGTTGTGGCCTGAAAAGAAAGTGCTACGTTTGGCACAAACTAAACACACCAACACCTTGGAAAAAAGAAACTCTTGTTGCCAGCTAGAGCAGTGTGGATGGAGCCAAACACGGGCAAATCCTTCAGGAGAACCTGTTTTAGTCAGCACAGAATCCACATTTAGGGTGAGAATACATTTTTACCAGGTCAATGACCTAAATCTTGCAGCACAAAATGACAAAACGACTTGAAAGTAAAGTAAAGTTGGCACTCACAAACACCCCAGCCAGAGCCCAGACTAGAAATCTGTGGTATGACCTGAAAATTTCAATTCGATGACACTCTCCAAGTTATTTGGCAGAAGAATTTACATAAAAGAATGGGCAAAAAGCCTTTAGTTACAAAGAAATTAGCATTCTTGGACACGGCATATGAAGTATGTGTTGTGAAGATAGAAAAAAAATGAGGTGCAACAAGAACAAAAACATGCAAATAAAAGTAGGTAAACACGCTCTGAAAGCACCGTAAATAAATCTGGGACAATGAATGTGTCCGTATGGGAAGGTTGGCACTTGGATTTGATCATTTGGTGTGTCAGGTCGACTGATAGGACCATTAATTAAGGTGAATTAGTGTGTCGGTTGTGTGTATTGTCCAAGCGTGCCATCTGTGTGTATGCGAATGTGTGCGTGTGAGTCTGCATCCATCTGTTTAGGAAGCGTGGGAGCTCACAGTAACGAGTTGTGTCTCGGCTCATCGGCCCACGCATAGCTTGGGTCACTGTGGCTCCCAGCACATGTAAAATCACCTCCATCGCCATCTCCTCTCACTTCCTGCCTCTGCTTGTCTTCCAGCCACCAGCATGGACTGTAAATAAGAGCGTGTATTCAGATACGGATCAACAGTTTAGATGAATATCTTTCCTTTACAGTGTAATTGCAGTAATTCATGCAAAACACCTTTTTATGTTAGTGTTACCAATGATTTTTCATAAAATTATTATGAAAAAATTATTAGTTTATTTTTGTGAGTAAAAATGTGTAATAATGGGAAACCATGTGACTACTGCATATTAAATAAAATAGCTTTTATTATTAGGCTTCAAATTCAATGATATAAACAAATAAAAAAAAAAAAAAAGAAAATCTTGCACATTTAAATAAATTTAATGTGATTTGAGGATGAGTAATGATTTACAGTTAAAACTATTAAATATCAAATTATTTTTTTTATTTAGAAATAATTATCATCTATCATAGATCTGTGTCATCTATGGTTCCTTTAGACGTTTTCAGAGGACCCTTGATGTATATCTACTGGCCTAAACCCCTTCCAATATTAATTTAATTGCAAACTGAGCTCTTCCTGCATTAACTGTCCTTGGGGAAAAAAAGGTTTCTCACCTTTTTCATGTTTTTGCTTGGTTATGACAATTAGATAAAGTGCAATGATTTTATAATCTCAAGAGCAAAAGTACTAATAAAAATATTACAGAGTATCATAAAAAATATTTCCAAAAACCATCTCACCTAAAATCAAGTTTAAAAAAAGTTAATACTATTTTTAGTTAGTAATATTTTGCATTAAATTGATCTGAACAGTATCTTAAATGTTATGCATTTCATTTTACTTGTCAAAATACTAAAAATACTAAAATATGTCATCAGAAAGTGTTCAAGTGTTTTCGGGTGTGTAATAACACATCATGTGAAAAAACTATCACAGAACAAACTGTCAAACCGAATGTGCAACATATTCCTCATTAAGACTCAAAAAACTTAGACGCTGTTTGAGAATGTATGAAAAACACAATTGGGGCATCATGATATCCTCAAAATCCATTTCAGTGCCCACAAGGTCCAGAATGTATAATTCTAGTGGTTTGTACTGGATGACTGTGAGTGAACTGATCTGAGAAATGATCTTTAGATGCAATCTCTAAATGGCTTTCAAGGTGAACTATCTATTGTCGGCTATCCTAACCTAAATCATAGAATTTACTTTTTTTCACACACTGATTGTATTTTTTTTCTTGCGATTTTCCTCTCTTGCCTCAAAATAGTCATTCTGACTCTTCAAATACCTTACAGGTACTTCTGACTATAATGCAAAGCAATCTGAGAAGGCTCTTTAGCAGTGTCAAGCATGCTAGGTGGCAACACAAGTGTTCGACTGAACATTTATGTTCATTTATCTGTCTCTTGTATGACTCATCAGCGAGTTTGGCTTTAAATCTCCCAGCGTTTCCTACAGGGGTATTTTTCGAAGTTCAGAAGTCATATTGGAGTGGCTAGTCATGCTACAAAACCACTGAAGTAATCAGAGGTTCACTGCCTCGCTCCGACAACATGCTGAGCTGCCTTCAACAGCACTAAAGATTGAACAAACCATTTTTACTCTTCTAGTAAAAATAGGAAAAAATAATCAAGTAGCTCACTTTGGACTTAGTACATCATTTTGATTGGCAATTGATTCCTTTATATTGCCCAAAGATGAAAGAAATGAAACTTTAGCAGGTTAACGTTAAAATATAATATCCTGTGCGGATTAAAACTCCCAATCTTTTCTGACAGTTTTCATTTTGCGATTTTATTTCAGCCAATTTTAGCCATGCACTTCAAACACAGGCTGGTGATCAGCAGCTTTTATCATGAAGACAGCGTCTTGATAGGTGTGAAGAGACTGACAGATAAAAACAGATTGAGGAGCAGAAACAAATGTGGAAATGCGGCGAGACGTCAGTCATTTCCGTGAGCAGGTTGGGCTGTCACAGTAGTTAAGCATTCAGGTACGGCTTGGGAGATAACTTGTTATGTTTACTGAGTTCTCACAACAAGATGTTTACTTAAAACGCAGATTGGAGTGAGTATTGCAAACGTCTGAGGGAGCCGTGTTTTCGTTTACACAGCCTCGGCTCAGTTGCTTGAAACCATGTCAAATGCTTATCTTTGTTGTTTTTTTTTTTCTTTCTCACCACTGAGCTAATTCGCCTGGTTGTGAAAATGAGGTGGTGTGAAACAAATGCCCAGGTGGAAAAGATGAGAGACGGTTCGCTTAGTTTGTTGAAAAGGTGCAGAAGTCCTTGAATTAAATTACTGAGGGTCTGAGTGCTTCTAAACATCAGCATGCAGAGCGCTCTGCTGTAATAGGACGTGTTGAGGCCGGGTATCAAACAATGTAATAAGCAATGCGTTTTGTTTGCTGTGATGCTGACAGCTCTCTCAATCAGTACTGGGTTCCCACGTAGGAGTGGATCTTCTTGAAACCTTGCTCAATGTTCCCTAAAAGATTTCTAAAGATGATGAAAGTCCTGAACCTTTACAGAATATTAGGGATGTTCCTAAAAAGTCCTCTTTTGGTTATGAACATGCTGGTGCTTGATGTCAATTAGATGACTTTATATTGGTTTCTATGGTCACATTATAGCAAAGAGGATATTAACAGAACATTCTCACATGGTCCTCTTTTAGTCATATTATAACGTTTCATATATGATTTTTGGAGGACGTTCCATTTTGGTTATTTTTTTGGTCACACGATAACGTTACAAAGAAGGCCATGACAAAGGGGTCCATGAGTGCAGACAGACACAAAACACAAAGAGTTCGCTGGGGCGCTGGAGTGCCAACCCCTGATCCGGGCTGGCACATCCAGCTTATCCTGATCCCCCCCCCTCAAAGGGGCTCCTTCCAGACACCCAAGCTTTGGAGCTGTCTGGAACGCCCTCCAGCATGGGGCAGACGGTGGAGCAGCCCACCTGGGCTTGCCGGGTGACGTGGATGCTCTCCTGAGCCGACCAAACAGTTCACACACACTTTTCAGGGTGAAGCAGAGGGCAGAGAAGCCTACCTGGGGTCACCAGTCAGTGACAACGCTTTCCTGGGCCGAGCAGACTCGACCTTACCTTCCTGGGCCGAACAAACAGCAAAGCCACTTTCTATGGTGGAGCGGGTGGCGGCACAGCCCTCTTGGGCCGGCCAAACAGTGATAGCGCCCTCCGAGACTGAACAGACTGTGATGGCGTCCTTCGAGACCGAATAGACTGTGATAGCGCACTTCTAGGCTGACCTGATCGTGATAGTGCCCTCCAAGACTGGACAGGCAATGAAAGTGCCCTCCTGAACCCTCCGGACCATGACCCAGAGGTCTCTTCAGGTAGGCAGCCACAAATGAGGCCCTTGGAGATTCTGCAGCCGAAACCGGCATCTCCAGAGGTAGTGCAACCATAAGTGGGCCCAACGGAGTCTCTGGGCCGCACACAGGCTCCGGAGGTTCTGGCCATGAAACCTCACAGTCCTCGTGGGGTTCGGGAGACGTATACCTCAGCTGGATCTGGTGCATCTGGTGATGATGAACCCGGATCACCACCCAGGTCTGGCGGATCCGGCAACTAAGGATCTGGATCAAAGACCAGGTCTGGCGGATCCGACCACAAAGGATCCAAATCACAAACCTCTGACAGCTCTACAGGCTGTGAAACCGGAACCGAATGGACATGACACAGCCCATCGTACCGTGCTACGGGGCTGAAACCCATCAATAACCGTCTGGAAACTGTGAGGGCCTTTGTCAGCTCCTCAGGCTGCGTAACTGGGATCGCCTGGCCAACACACGGCTCCTCGTACCGTGAAACGGGGCTGGGATCTGCCAATAGCGTCTCTGGTACCGCAAGGACCGGCAACAGGTCTCCTGGCGGTGTAACCGGGACAGAAAAGATGCTACATGGTTCCTCACACCGAGTTACAGGGCTAGGACCTGTCAGTTGTGGACTGGTTACCATGAGGATTCGTTACAGCGCTTCTGTCCGTTTAACCAGGTCCGACTGGAGTGAACACGGCCCCTCTCGCCGTGAAACGAGATTAAAACTCGTCTTTTGCGGTTTTGAAACTGTAAGGGAAGCAAACAGTTCTCCTGGCTGAATCTTTGGGACAGACTGAGCAAAACAAGGCTCCTTTCGCCGTGAAACGGGATGAAAATCAGTTTTTCTGTAAGTGCCACCTACTGTCAAAGAGTGAATTTGCATATTTTGTTCAGCCTGACTGTTTTAGACCGATTATATGTATATACCATCATTTATTAGGCTGATTTGTGAGGTTCCTCAATATATACATATATTAATAAACATTGTAAATAGTAATACTTCTTTTTGTCCAAACATTTATTATTTGATATTATATTATGTATTAAGTTGTTTACACTTATATGACAGTGTGCAGTTATAGACACACATTTGTTTTTTAAGTAGCATTTTAAAAAATATTAATGAATAGGATATGTTAACACATGTTTGTTTGTTTATTTTTTAGTGTTTTGTTTTTACAGTTTTACAGGTTTCAATGTATTTTTATTGCATTTATGACACATCTAAAAGACTGTGGAAATGCAAGGACTCCATCTTTCATCTCAATTCCTTTAAAAATGTGCAATTAAGTTGTCAGCTTTTTTAAAAAAAATCTGTGATTATCTGATCTCCCAGTTCCAGTAATATAGCTGAGGTTATTTCACTCTAAATCCTCTACATCAGCATTAGGCAATGTCAGTCCTTTTTCACTCCAACCCTAATCAAACACACCTGAACAAGCTAATCAAGGTCTTCAAGGCTACAGGCAGGTGAATTTTTTTTTTCCGGGTTGCCTACCCCTGCTCTACATACTAGTTATTCAAAACTTTAGATTTTCTAGATTAAATTTTATTCATCCTTCTTGCCATGAAGCAGTGTAGCCATGTTCTGCATTGGAGATGTGAACTTGCATCTTTCATCCGAATGCGCTCCTTTCCAGTAAAAATAACAAATATTGCTAATATACTTGTATTAGCTTTTTAAATAAATTTTAGCTGATACATTTAGACTGACGTATAGCATTTTAAATTATTTATTTATTTTTTGTTTGTGTGTTTTTAATACCATGTTGTTTTTAGTTTAGTTTTGATATCATTTTGTTTTATATAAGTACTGTTAAAAGATTTAACGTGATCAATCGAATCTAATATCCAAGTAACACTTCAGAATAGGGGGTCAGAATAATGCAATAGTTAAGCATTAATTAATGGTTAATTTGTTCACAATTAAGCATTAGTTGAGCAAAAACACACTACTAATTAATTATTGAAATGTTAGGTTAATCATTAATTACTAGTGTGTTTTTGCTCAACTAATGCAAAAACAGACCTAACAAGGAAGGGGCATCCGGAGAAGGTGCGCTGGACCATGGAGACAGAGGAAGCCTTCCAGACGGTGCGCCGAGCCCCAGACTTTAACTGCCCCTTCCTTTTACAGACGGATGCTTCTGACATGGGACTCGGGCCGTGCTCTCCCAGGTCCAAGAGGGAGAAGAGCATCCAGTCGTGTACATCAGTTGGAAGCTGTCCCAGGCTGAGAGAAATTATGCCGCTGTGGAGAAGGAAGCCCTTGCCATCAAGTGGGCAGTCCTGGAGCTCAGGTACTACCTCCTAGGCCGTAATTCTCCATTTATACTGACCATTCTCCCTTGCAGTGGATGGCCCGGGCGAAAGACACCAACACCCGGGTCACCTGGTGGTTCCTGGCACTCCAAGACTTTCACTTCGATGTGCACCACCGCTCAGGAAAGACGAACAGCAACGCTGACAGGCTCTCATGGCCCTGGGCAGCATATTCAGGTCTGTCGGGGGTCACTCCCCACCCAACCCCTATTTCCCCTCTCTGCTATTTCAACAGGACCAGGATGGCCCTTGGGAGGTGGGGGGAGTGTGACGGGAAACCCCATAGGTCATCAGCGTCACCCTGAAGATTCAGCAGGAACAACTCATCTGTACGGACCAATAGGTCACGGCCAGACCCGAATAAAGGAAGAGGAAGAACACCATTAGATTGAGACCCATCTCCATGCTGCTTACGCTGACTCTCACCTTTGGTCTCTCTCATTCCCGCAGAAAACTTGCCGTGACCACTTGGCCCTGCCACTCCACTCACTACTGTGGAGCACCGCCTCATGGATCACCATACATCGCAGCACTTACCTCAAGTCTCGCGTCACCATTACTGTTTGTACCACCACATATTGTAATAAATCCACCCTTCAGGGGTTGCAAACAGTTCCTTTGTCTTGTTGTCCTTGGCTGTGGCTGACAGTATGTATATTAAAAAAGTTTTTAATTTTTAACATATATACTGAATGTACACAATACACAGATATTTAGCCTAAATAGAAACTTATTTGGGTGCGATTAATCACAGTCTGACAGTAAATTTCTTTAAATGCATAATTTTAATTATTTTAATTTATATATGCGGATTTATATATACAGTTTATTTCTCCATTTTTACATTTATCTAATAATTTAAATGTAGCTGTTAGCAAATCTCCCCATTATTCTTTTCATACTGTACATTATACATTTTTTTATTCCTAAATTCACTTGCAACATTATTTATAGTGTATTTGAACTTCGTTTTATTGATTATCATTGGAATAATTACTGCTTTGTCATGTCTCCCAAAAACTGTGCATCGCTGAAGAAAAAAAAAAAAAAAAACTCAGTTTGAGATGATCATAGGCTGAATTAAGTGCTACATGGAGGGTGGGATTACAGACCCGCCCGAGGGGGAACACAGCGACCCCTGCAGCACTCGCTTCCCGGATCCCTCTCCAATCCTGTAAAGATCGACGCACGTCTGAAAAAGGATTATTAGAGAAACCTGAGAACAAGGTCAAAGACTTATGGTGGAACAAGGAGCAAGTTTAAGTTTAACTTCCTCTTCATCCCTGAGCCTCTGAAATACTCTGCGGCTGAAGCTGGTGAAAGCTCCCCCGCCGGCTTGCTAGGCTCTACTTTTGATGTTAATTCCTTGAAAGCTGTTTCTTTAGCTAGGGATTAACGCATGGAGAGCTTGGCTTAGCATGCTTGGGCTAATAAAGATGACACATCTAACACAGGTAGTGCAGCCCGGGAGCTGCTTTCATAAAGTTGCCTTAATTATGATGAACTGCCTGCTCTTTAGTGCATCCAAGAAAAGCCACACTATCCGGGTCTGAAAAGACTTGAATCAAGAGCAGATCTGGATTTCAGGGGCATTAGCTCACCCATTATCACCATGCAGAGCGCTGTAAGGCATACGTTTGTGGCTTTTGCGAAATTTTCCCCCACTTTTATTTTACACTTTGTGTCCAACAAGGCTCTGTGCCCAGGTTCCAGAGACTGACAGTTATGAAGTATGTCCATTATAACCCGTAAACGACTATTATGGTTACTGATTAGCTGCTACGGCCGCGCTAGCTCCGGGGAGCACCACGGCTAATGATCGCATGGCAGCATGCATACAAAACTGACATTGCGATTTATCTGCTAAACCAACGTCCCCGAGATTGATTGGTAATTCCCCTAGATGAGTCCGCACGGTGAATGCTAAAAATCATTCCTTTCCCCCCAACCCAGATATATGCTCGGTAAAATTTACAGCAGCAAAACAAATCAAGGCTCAATTTCTCCCTCTGTGATCAATTATCTTTTATTTTCAGTGGGTAGGTCAGACAATGGAAGATTTCATGACAAACATCCTAACTGTGAATTATTATCTTGCACTTCTCCACATTCAATGCTCGTAGAATATGCTAGTTCGTAAAACCACTTCGATTGAGTTTTGTTGCAGTCCAATGTAAACTTACTTTCAGATGGACAGAAATTCTAAACACACACACAAAAAAAAAGAAAAACTAGGACATCGGCGATATTGTAGTGTTATTTTGTTATTATTAGGTTATTATTCAGATACTCTTTCTAAATTATTACTTTTAAAATATAGGTTTTGAGCAGTTTTGTAATGGAAATGTAGTTCTTTTTGCATAATAGAATTTTTGTTGGGCTTTTATTTTTTTATTCACATCTGTGTTTTTATTTTATTTATTTATTTTTTTTTTAATAATGAAAAAAATTTGTTAACTTAATAACTGTTACGAATGGACGGGACACAGTCGATGAGCGTTAAATGTCTCTATTTACAGCAGAGGATAAACAGAGAATGAAACGAAGGCAGCAGGTAAGTGAGATAAAGGCAGAATAGAGGTGCATACGTACAATGTCCGGAAGTAAACTTCGATGCAGGAGAGACGAGGAGGGAATCCAAAGAGCCTGGAGAACACACAGAAGAACGTGGAGAACACTGGGGTAAACACAAGTTAAGTTTGAGATAAATAGCGCTTAGATAAGTCTTGACAAAAGACAGTCCACTTCATTCAAGAACTAGCTTGGACAGTGACTGAAGTGTGGTGTGTGGTTTTAAGTGGTGGTTGATTGGCATCATGATCTGTGGCAGGTGGCGGTGATCAGAAGTCTGGGGAGAGTGAGCGTTGTGATTGGGTGATGTGAGAGCCTGGCATGTCTGTAAGAATAACAACCCTGTGGCTACTCAATTGTTATTTATTTGTTGTTTGTTTGTTATTTTACTGTAATTTGTTTCACATAACATATGTGAACCTGAACCACAAAACCTTAAATCTTAAATCATTGGGGTATATTTGTAGCAATAGCTAAAAGTACACTGTATGGATCAAAATGATCGATTTGTGTTTTATGCCAAAAATAATAGGATATTATTAATATAGGATATAAGTATAAATAGGATATAAGTAAAGATCATGCTCCATGAAAATATTTTGTACATTTTCTATTGTAAATATATTAAAACTTTTTTGATTCATAATATGTATTGCTTAGAACTTCATTTGAACAACTTTAAAGGTGATTTTCTCAGTATTTAGATTATTATTTTTTTGCCCCCCTTAAATGCTAGATTTTCAAATAATAAAATATTTTCAAATGTCGTCCAAATATTGTCCTATCCTAATCAATTGAAAGCTTATTTATTCAGCTTTTCAAAGATGTATGAATCTTGAAACTAATGACTGGTTTCGTGGTCCAGGGTCACATATTTGATTGCTCAACATATCTGTGTTTTTAAATGGGTGATTCTGAATAAAAACGCCAGAATAAAACATAATGTGAACCACATTTTGTGTTCTTTAGTTGTCAGTTGGGGACTAAATGTACAAGCAGTATTTTTTTCTACCACAGCCCTTTCAGCAGTATTTGCCAAGATCATTTGTGATTTTTAGTTGGCAATTTAGTATGAATTTGTACAATGAATTTGTATTTTAAACAGAAACATATACAGTACAGAAAAGTTAGGCGTGTTCCTGGGTCAACATATTTTGTTGACCCTGGAACAACATTTTATTCCAAAATTTTAGTTTTGACC
>JAUMHP010000059.1:6231718-6243607 GCA_032361065.1 Enteromius trimaculatus
TCAAAAGACTTTTCAACAAACTTCAATAAACTCACTCTTACTTACCTTCACGTCTCCTCCTCCATACTGTGCTGAGCATTACAACAACAGTACACACATATATTATGTAATTGAAAACTTATTTTAAATTATTAATCATTTGACAGCACTAGATAAATATAACTTTTTAAATAAATATTGCTGTTGTTATTCTGTTATGTAGTAAAATATATGGCGGGTAATATATTTAGACACTCTACATATTTGCTTTCTAAATTGGATATTCTTGATCTAAAAATTCAATCTAAATTAATTTCTAAACTGACGCACCACAGCAGAGCAGGGAAATATGAGCAAATACGCTGCAACCAAAAAGAATTAGAAAAATTCCAGCACGGAAAATGGTAAAGTGGATCAAACAATCGACACAATGTGATTGATGTCCTGTGAGCATGATGTAAGATTACGAAGGGAACATCACAAAGGCAAAAGAATAATGAGTTTGTGTGAGTTCATTACTAGCCTTTTGAAAGGTATACAACTCTTTTTGTTGAAGACATCACAGTGTGGATGAAATCCACAGCTTTGTTCACGAATGGAGAAATCTGACTGAGAGCCAACAAAATGGGTTGTTCTTGAAGCACAGTGGAAACCAAATCAACTAAACAGCCCCAGGGCTCAAGTCATTAAATTTGGACTTAAGAGAGAATCAAGCAGTGAGGTAAAGACAGCCTAAACTTGACATTGCATTTTAGACATTCTCTATGATTTCTGAGGGATTATTTTATTTTTTAGAAGTCTAAACCATTGCAGATTGTTGCATCACTAGGGACTAATTTCCGAAAACAAAACAAGAACGGGTGTGGGGTTACCCGCCGATGTCATCAGACGGACACTGAGCATCCAAGCCCTTGGCAGAGGTGCCCTAAGGCCAGATGGGACTGTCATTACTAAGGCATGTCATCAGAACCGGCCTGCAGTACCGCCCAGCTCCGGTAGGGGGCAACGTGGCGGACGTTAATCTTCAACGAGACAATAAATGTCAGCTTATGTAAAATAAATAAATCACAATCGGTTAATCAACAAGAATGTATGTATGACCGATGAAAGGTATTGATTGAATATGCATGTGCGTAGCTTGAGGTATCAGACCGGGCTATAATTCAATATTTTGTGCAGGCAGGGTTTCTTGATGTGGTTTAATTAGCCAACAAATCAATACCCTCATGTGTCTGAACTCCATATGGAATGTCAGAGGGAGCACACCGTAATACGTTTGGACGCTAGCTCTGCGCCTCCAGCTAAAGAATCATCTGCTTTCCTCCGCACACCTGCTGTAACCAACAAACCCTGTGCAGACCTTGTGGGACTTCACAAAGAAGTGAGCCTTGTGTTATATAAGCCTACAATCTCATTTAACTCTAAGTGGTTTGTGTGCAACGGAACTCAGCAGATGCACAGTGCCCGCCCGGTTACGCTAAATGTCATCGGTTACGCTAACAAATGCATGCAACTCGGGATTTGGTGAAATTGAGCTCACTTGCTTGACTGTAACAGCAATGGCTTCGGTTTGTACTGAGCTTTGGTATCGAATATCCATACAAACATGCTAGCTGCTGCGACACCTTGTCATTGACTTCCTGTTGCTTTCATGGAGACGTGAAGTGTAAGAAGCGTGGTATTTTTAGCAATTATATGTGGTGCTGTCAGCTAGGAAATTTCAGCCATTGAACCTTACAGCCTGATCACTTTCTCCTTTTTTTTCCCAGAGCAGCTCCCTCTATCTTAGCGGCCGGACTGTCAGTCAGTCATGGTTTGATGTGTGCATCTGAAGTGGGTTCAGTCGATGTCAAAACTTTCAATTCTATTTTATACGCATCACTAATGACATCCCCCCCACTTCAAATTCACTCTGCCCTTGTGTTTTCTTCCGGGCAGAGCAGCACCACAGTGCCCCCACCTGGTTGCAGGCGAAAATCCCCGTCATTTCACAACCTTCCTTCTGTTTCTGAGTCACATTCATCAAAGCCTTGGGTGCAGTTTGATCTCTTTGCACATTCTATTTTAATCATGTAAGCATGTCAGAAACATCTCCCGATTGCATTTTTTTTACTCTTGTAAATCCAGCAAATTAGTTTCACAGAGATTCTTGAGCAAATTAGTTTAGCTCCCATCAGTTTAGGCTGAGTCTTATGTAGGTGTCCCTCTCATAATGAGACCCGTTTTAACAGGAATTTGCATTTAAAAACGCACATAATTTGTAATCTTAATTTGCTAAACAAGACACTTTTGGAAAAGGAGCCTCAAGTGCAGTTGCGCTCAAAAGTGATGCCGTGCGGAATGCTAAAGTAGAAGACGGTGTCTGCTGTTGAGATGAAGGGTCTCACCTCACCAGTTTCTGCCAGGCTTACATGTCTCATGGTCAGCTGTCTGGGACCTTCATTGTGTGTCCAAGTCCATAGCAACCACGCATTTGAAAAGCAAAGAAAAAATTAGATGGATTTAGTGTTGGTGAATGACTAAAGCACAGATATGAGATTTATCAAATTATTTAATTGGATAGAATTTATTTCCTTTAAATGCTTTCCTTTTCAGGGTTTCTGAATTTAATGTATATCCTTTTAACAACCTTAAAGAAAGGAAACAACAGTTATGTTTAAATTATATGATAATGTTTTTACGTTTGGTTAAGTGTTAACTAAAACTGTCATTTATGATATATGTTACTGTAACTTGCACCGGTAAATTAGATAGAATTTCTAATGAAGGGGGAAAAAATACAGTATGTAATGTATTTTATGTTTTGCAAATCTCTTACACCCAGTCTCTCTCTCATATATATAACTATTTCAAGATTAGAGTAATGCAATATGAAACTTTTTAAATTTAAAAATATATATATTTTTCTTTTTTGTGAATAAAATATCCTTGTGTTTTGAGAAAAAAAACTCTTATCCATCCACAGAATGAAAAAAACGAATAATAGCAATGTCATATAGTTGTGAAATTATAAACGGATGCTGTTTATACTGTAAGTGTGAATAGCCATGCTCTTTACACTAAATTAAAATAGTGATTTATTATATTCGCACTAAGTGACAACAGCAGAATTTATGCCATTTAAAAATATCTGTTGTTATAAATATAGTACTTACATTCAATAGTAATTAGATACATAGTAACAGATACTATTTGCACCTCAGTACTGTTGTACATCAAAAGGATGCTATAATAACACAGTGTAAATTATTGTATTTATTAAAATGATCAAATAGGCACTGCCTTATAAGGACAACAAATCCCTCCATTTAGCCTACTGTAACAGAGGAATCCATTTGCAGCTTTTTATTACAGAGGTCGTACAGGCTTGGTCAGATACTGGCAAACAGTGCAATGGACACAACACAGAATCAAGGTCAAGGTACACAGAAGAGAACTCAGAGGCAACTACCATAGCCATAGCTGCACAAGGTGAGGGTTCATGGGCAGGGTTCTGGAATAGTATGTGACCCACACACTCAAAAGAGCTATCACCATGACTGGTAGCACTGTGGAAAGGGGGGCAGCCTCTGTGATGGCCGGGGTGCCCGTTGCCTTCACTGAAATCATTGGGGAATTGGCCAAGCAGGAAACCAAAGTCTCGTGTGTCTGGAGAAGGTCTTGTCTGTGCGGATCCATTTGCAGCTTTTTATTAGAGAAGCCATACAGTCTTGGTCAGATATCATCAAACAGTGCAATGGAGAATCAAATTTGAGGTACACAGGCAAATTCTGGGGCATACAGCAAACAATCAGAATCCAGATATCTACAGTAATAACAGGAAAAACAAACACGGTAAGGAACGCTCGGAAATGATAGCCAGGGCAAATCAAAACTTTGCGGAGAGTTGATGTTTGGGTCTGGCTTTTATGGTGTGTGCAATCAGTATGTGGATGTGGTAATGAGGTGCAGGTGTGGGTGTGATCAGTCCCAGGAATGCAGCATGCATGTCCGTGAGTGGGGTGCAAGTTACAGTAATAAACTTGTTAAGCAATTGCTTTCCACTTCCTCTTGCAAATCTATTATTATTATATGGCCCTAATAACCCACTTTTCAATATCCCACGTTCCTTCACAAATAAATCTAATGTTTATTTGGTGAATTTTTCTTTTTTTTTCTCTTTTTAAAGGTAATAGTGAAGACAGGTTCTGCTTCTTTCTACATCAAATAAAGAAAAATACTGGAAGTCTTGCAATAGGATCAAATGTTTTGAAGAATTTTTGCTAAACTTTGAAGTTATTTGAGACAGACACAAAAGTTCCAAAATCTCCAAAGAACCCAATGAGGTCACATCTGTTCTAAAAAGCAACTTGCCAAAGGCCCTGTGCAGTATTTGATCTGATCTGATGAGAATGGCCCCTAACATTAGAGAATTCCAGAAGAAGCGCAAATGACCATAAAAGACATATCAGAGGATGATGTTTTCTTTAGTCTGAACTGAACATTTTCCTGTTTTTGATTTCATAAAACCTTGTGAGCTTTTAAACGCAGCAGCAGACCAAGTACAGAGAGAGAGAGTGAGAGAGAGAGAGTGCAGATGGAAAACAGTGAAGGCAATTGATACAGATCAATAGCAGATTGAGGTATGAGCTTGAATTTATGGATAAATCAGTGTTAAATCAAAACATTCTTGATAAAAAAGATGACCTTGAACATGGTACCTGCTTGCCGAGCAACCAGAAAGCAAAAGATGTACAGTAGACAATCTGAATACTCCCTCTATGAGGAGGCAGAGTCACGGCCAACATACGCCCACTCCAACGCCCATGCATCTGTGTGTGCCTGTGAGATTGCTGACGCGAGCTTCTGATGGGCAGCAGAAATTAGTGCTAATAGCATAGCAAAGGTCTTTTTTTTTTCCCCTCTCGAGCAGTTGGTTCTTTAAGTCGACAATCGAGGATCCATGAGCTATTACAGTTGTGGCCATGAGCAAACCACTTAACCTCAGGTTACTTCAGGGGGATTGTCCATGTAATAAGTGTACTGACAGTCGCTTTGGGTAAAATCGTTTCCTAAATGACTGCTTGCTACTTGCAGGATGGATGAATTGACGGGTTGTCACATTGCTGGTGCTGCAGCGCTGATGTTTGTGTATTGGACAGGTATAATGCTAGTAGACATCACAGCTGGAAGGAAGCTCTTTTTTTCTTATTCCGCACCATATAATGACACTGAGAGTTAACACAACATGGAGCGTGATGTGGAAAGGCAGCGTAGAGATCCTGAGTGGAATGCAAGACACAATACTATGACAGGGCATATGGTGTTAACACACAATGATTATAACATGACGAGCATATGGGAAAAAAAGGAAGCTGTGAACAGCACAACAACAGTGTATGTCACACACTGTCAAACATCCTGTAATGAAACAAGGAATAATGAATGGATGGGGGAATTAATCAATGATTCAGTGAATAAATCCAATGAATGAATCAATCAGTCACTATTATGAATAAATCAAAGGGGTCATATTATGTTGCTAAAAGGAACATTATTTTGTGTATGTGGTGTAATGCATTATGTTTATGCAGTTTTAAAACAAACAAACATTATTTTCCACATTTATCATTCTAAAAATGCACGGTGTGCTCTGATTGGCCAGCTATCCAGTGAACACCACTACAGCGAGGATAATAGCTACGCCTTCTTTCTTTGCGTAAACATTAGGGCAGTGTTATGAAATTAATAGAGAAGTGGAGGTGTGTTTAAACAAGCCATTTTAAGATTTTAAGGGGGGTGTGTACAAGTCATAACGTTTATAAAGAATATCTCTTTGGTTTGAAAATTCAGTGTTTGCAAATTTAGGGATCTTGTTACACTTCAAAGATAAAGAAAAAATGGAAATCGCATCAAATAACCCTTTTAATCAAGGAGAGAGAACCTAGACTTCCATAAACCACTAGTGGTTTCTATGTAACCTACTTAGGTTTATCATGCTTTTGGAGAAAGAAGCTGTGAGCAATGAATAAAACAATCAATCAATCAATCATTTTAAATTAAAGAACAATTAAATGAATAATGAAAAAGTTAACCTGTATTATGGATTTATCAATCAATAAAGAGAACCTAGGACATGTTTCCAAGTACACTGTAAAATCAACTGGCATCAATAATATGTATGCATTAAAATTACTGAATCATTCAATCCTCCATATCTTGAATGAATGAGTAAATCAATTAAACAAGCATTAGGAAAGCAATAGGAATAAATTTATCCACCAAATCTGGAATCAATCCGTCATTCAATCTTCTGAAAATTCCAAATGGATCAATCACTCAAACTCTGAATCATGAAGCAGTACACTGGGAATGACTCAAATATTACATCCTCCGTATCTTGAATCAATAAGTGAATCAATCAGTAAATCTTCTGGACATTAGAAATATGCTTAGCATTATGAATCAGTCAGTCCACCAAATCAATCAATCAATTCTGAACAGTAGGAATGAGTGAAGCAACCAACAATAAACCAAATCTTGAAAAAAAGAAATTTAAGGTACGTACAAATCAAAATAGAAATTAAACTCCCCACCCAAAAGTGCCCCTATTATGGATTTTTGAAAATTACTTTTCATGCAGTGTGTAACACAGCTCTAAGTGAATAAAAACCTCCTGAAAAGTTTTAAATCTTAAATGCACCGTCTATAAAATTATTGTCTTGTTTATTGTAAAATGAAGTCAACATAAAACATTAGCATACTGCCCTCCCACCTTTTGTGCAGGCAGACCTGGGTTGATTTTCGAGTTGGTCTGAATGAAAAAGCAAATTCATTATTTGCCACTAGGTGCCGCTTTTGGAAGCTCACGAACACTACTTTAAATGAAATCAAGCAATCACCGGAGGGGATGGGGAAAAGTAATTGTTTGTGAGTCGTTGAACAATTACGGTAAAAATAAATGCATATTATAAAAAAAATGGACCTTGCATACAAGTCAACCTGTTGCTTGGGATGTCCAAAACCAAAATATGAACATTTCATAACCCACAATAGGGGAACTTTAAGAACAAATGAGCACACTGTTGAACAAAACATATGCTGGGATGCTGGTTCTTTGCTGGTTTAAGCTGGTCTTTTGCTGGTTTTAGCTGGTCTTTAAACCAGCTTAAGACCAGCAAGGAACGAGGATAAACCAGCAATGGACAAGCTTAAACCAAGATCCAAAACATACCTATCCAGCATAAGGATTTTTTCAACAGGGGCAAAATATAATTATTTTACATTTAAAATGATTTGGGAGAAAAACTTTAGAAGGCTGTCATATCAAAAATGATTTTTAACCTTGATATATTTCTTATGTAATGAAACAAAAGGCATGAATACAGATTGCGGATGCGATTTTATATTCTGATGGAACTAGATTCAAATACAAAAAGCTTCAACCTCCACCACTGTATTTTCATAGCAGTGTTCATAGAAGTTCATCTTTTATCCCTCTATCAGTAATACTAATGTCAATTTCCAAAACTTTTTTAATTATCTCAGGGAATGAGGGTTGCAAACAGCCTCGAAGTTTATTCACTCATTCACTCCCTCAGTTCTGTCCTTCTATATGAGGAAGGTGCTCCACACAAACCCTGTGAGCTCCACGGTGCTTTAAATTGCCAGTTTAATATTAAACTATTAATTTGCCATAATAATGTACTCCTCAGAAAAGACAATCTCATCAAGAAATGTGGTGGTTATGATAAATTACTAATGCATTAGTAATATCAGAGCATGAATAATTGATGCACAGCTGACCTGCCATGAAAGAGAGCTGTAGTCCTGGAGACAGCAGTATGATTAGCACAAACCCCTCCGGCTCTGTGGGTTTGTAGAGGATGTGTGTGTGGGTGGGTGGGAGAGTGTGTGTGAGGTGTGGAGTGTGCGTGTGTGTGTGTGTGTGTGTTTGCTGCTTCTCTGAAGGCCACAGTGTGGCCGAACACATGGATTTCTCAGAACTCGACCATCTATGAGCATGTGTGGAGGAAGCAGAGCAGCATTATGAAGAGGCCAAAAGATATTTTTATTGCTGTAAGGTTGCATTTCATAGCTCAAGAGCTTTACTGGATTTCTCAGTTATGCTTTTATCTCAGATGTTTCTCCTAAAAGTCCTTTGGAGAAATATAAACTGTTAATAAACTAGCAGTCTAGGGCTACAGTGTATCAATAGAAGAGCAAAGACCAGATCATTTCATTCAAAAGGGAAAAAATGGGGGAAAAATCAAGTCTAAATAACAAACACATGAGTGAGCAAACAAGCAAATACATAGATCAAAATCACATTAATGTTAGTCATTAAATAAATAAATAAACTGAACTTTAACAATAAATGAATCATTAAAAAAAAATAAAAAAAACATACTGCATATGTAAAGACAAAAAGATTCCGAATTGTAGTAATTCATAAATTAATTGAGGCAATTGCAATGAAGTCAATCAACTGAACAATAAATAACAATTAATGATTAAAACTAAATGTGTTTTAATTATATTGATAAATGAATCATGAATGATTTGCTGATTCAATCTAAATCTTAATGAATCAACTAATCATGAATCAGTTCTAATGAATGAATGAATAAAACAGTCAATAAACCAACTAAACAATAAATCAATTGATGAATTGGTTAAAATATTATAGGCTATATGTACAAACAAATCAATCAAAGTTATTGATGAATCAATAAATAACTTCAAATCTAATAAATGAATGAACTTTAACAATAAATGAATAAAAAATCGTATTTATTAATTGTTTAGTGAGTGAGTGAATGAAAATATTTTTAATGAATCCGTAAATTCAACCAAATGTAATTAATCAGTCAGTAAACTGAACTTCATCAATAAATGAATCAGTGAATCAAAATAACTACATACAAACAAATCAATCGAAGTATAAAGAATAAGTCAAAAATCAATGCAACCAAATTTAATGAAGGAACCAATCAACTGAACTAAATGATTTCACAGATCCATCAAAACCTTAATGAATCTCTAAATCAATTGAATCAAACAATGAATAAATTAATGAATCAAGCAATCATCTAAACCTTAACAGTAAATAAATTCAAATAAATCTTCCAGGACTAATTCAAATGAAATCTTTCAGTTTTCTTATCTATGTTTTTCGACTGAATGAGAATACTGTTATTCCTTATAAAATACAGCCCCTGAAGACTTAAATAGCATACTTAAACAGCATACGTGTCAGACAGGCCGCTTTATGATGCTTTTTGCCATTTTTCGAGCTTGACAGCATATATTTACTGTCACTGTATGGTATAGTACAAACATAAACCTAACATTTCCTTTTGTTTGGAGCACCAGGAGGGTGAACAATGACACAATGTTCCTTCTGGAGGCAACTAACCCTTTTAGCAAACGCCTCCATTGCGATCTATAGAAAACAATTGAGACGTTAAACAGATCTCATTTGTATTTTTTCCAACAAAGACGCGAGAGAGCGAGAATCGAACGGGCCATGTAACCGGCTTTCACGCTGTCATCTCTGTGATTGTGACCAATCATGATAAGTGCCCTGCATTGATTCGCCGTGCTCTCCTTCTCCATCCTACTCACCCCATCAGGTCAATGGGGGAGGTGAAGCTATTATCAGCACGCTCTTCACCTACCTGTAATTTAGAGGCACTCACCTCCTGGATCGAGCCCATGCTATGCTTCTCACATTTATGTGTGCGTTTGTCAAAGTGTTTGCCAGTCTGTGTACGTACACACGTGTGCTAGTCTGAAAGTGTGGTAAGTGCTAATTTTATACTTGAGCAGATTCTGGGCACTCGGTGCTTCCTGAAAGAGATCCTTATTACCTCCGAAAGATTGTAATGGACCAAAACAGCCTGAGCTTGTGTGTGAAAGGAAAGTCTGTATCATTGTCGCTTCATAAGAGTGAATACACTCTTATCTTAAGGACCGTGTAATCTGATGCTAAGCGCTAAACGTGACTAGCTCAGAGAAAAACAAAGCAGTTCAACTTTAATATCTAAGCAGTGTCAAGGTAAATTTTTGTGAATACGCTGCAGGGTGGCTGTAAAAGTTGTACGTGTTTTGAAGATAATGGATCAGTGGTTCTTTTCTGTGAACAAGTATTCTGTACTTACAAGTACTTACTGTGCTTACTAGCTGTGATAGTCGCTAAATGATTGCTACAGTAAGATGTGCTGGTTGCTTTCTTATTTATCATATAAAACAAAATATAAAGGCAACTATACGTTTTCTGTTCACATTTATGATTCCATACTGACCAGTACTGACCGTATATACTACATTCTGGATTACGCAATCAGATTCAAAAAATTAAGTACTCATAACTCAATAATAGCTTATTAAGATATTAATAAATTAATTCAAATAACATAAAAAAAGACTCATATCATATGTCATATCATTTGTACAAAGCCCTTTATAATCAGTAAAATTGTATAAATAATTTAATTACATAAAAAAACAGTCTATACTGGGAAAAAAATGCAAAAACTGAAATATTATATTATATAATATTACTAGTGTATGTGTCAAATATGGCAATGGTAGATAGGTATAGATGTTTACCTCCTGACCTGATCTTCATTCTATTGAAATGAGGGCATCACTAGCACTAGTCACATCCAAACAGACGTGTCTCATGAAACCAATCGCACTGTAGCAGATGTTTCAGATAGCACCAATCACACGGTGGCAGATGTTTCCCACAGAGCCATTTGGATACAAGCAATTACCTCTCAACATAAGCATCTAATACAGGCCGATGTCTCTTGCCGTGTACGTCGCGTTACAGGCCAGATGTTCTGCACGCAGGCATGAAGCAGCAGCATCTAAAAACTTCCAGCCGCGTTCTAAAGGAAAAGAGGAATAGAAAGTGACGCTTTTTACAGAGAGAGATAGAGCTGTCAGAGCCAGCAAAAGGTCAGGCTGTTGGTCAGGTTGTAGCGTTGCTATAGTGAATGCTGCCCTGTGGTTTCACAACACAGAGGACAGACAGTGTCCTCCCACAGACCCAATATATTGTGGATCTCTGTGTCTTCACTGTTGTTCAAAAGCAAACAGCAGAGGTTAAGAGTTCTTTCTTTATGCTGTAAGGACGACCCTGGGAGAACTATTTTTGAAATGCTTTGAATGCCAGTTTCCACATAATGCTGCATGATCTCTAGCTGTACGCTTTTGACCGAGTTTAGTTCATAGTTTAAAAATGAAATATGGCATATTGACTGTAACATTACTGTAAAATCACAGTGCCACACAAGCATTGCACTGAAAAACCAACCGAGATGATATGAAGTCTGAAGGAAATGTTGATTTTCTTCTACAGAGTCGTAATCTTTCTTGTATATGTCAATAGTAATAGTAAAGATTTTTTTCTTCCCAAATTATAGTGAATATATTTTATACAGAAAGACCCATAAAAATAAGTGATTACTGAGCTATTTGCTTCAAGTAAAAATATTTTAAAAGTATATATATATATATATATATATATATATACTGTCATTAAACTAAAACCACAAACATTTATTAAAATAATATAAAATCTATAAATATTAGTTGATATTTAACTATTTATTATTATTTAATATTATTAAATATTTAGAAATGCATTCTGTATGCTTTCAGCTGAGTTTAGGTCATATTTCTAAAAGGAATTGTATAACTATATTTTTATTGTTGCAAAATAACTGCATTGTGCACCGTAAGTTTGCACTAACAAATGTAGTGCCTTGAATAAAAAACGTAATACAGGTAGATCATGTGACGTTTCAAATGTTTCTTTTATTCACTAGATCAAGTGAAGAGCAAATGGAGACTTCTCTCTAGAGGCTTGTATTATTATAAATAAATTCTGTAGAAGGACTTTTTTTGCTTCCTATATAT
>JAUMHP010000059.1:6243710-6258096 GCA_032361065.1 Enteromius trimaculatus
TTTATGCACAAAGGTTCATACTGTGATAGTACGCAATTAGATAAAATTAATAATTGCATTTTTATTTCCATGGTAGTGAAGTGCATGATCCCCAGCTGTACACTTTCAACAGTGTATAGGTCATATTTCTAAAAATACATGTCATATTTATTAAAACATTACTGCATTATGTGCCATAAGTTTGTAGATGCAGTGCACTGAAAAAAGCATATATTCTGAATAAATCCCCTAAAAATTGTGTTTATCGAAGAGGTTGTAAAACGCTCCCATCAGTAAAGCCATCTTTAAATTTCCTTTTCCTTCCTTCCTCTTTTGAACATATCATACTCTGACACTTTTCCTCTAATGGAGATTTATGAAGTCGCCCAAATGCCTGTAGCGTTTAAAACTTTTGGATCTCAAAAATGAGATAGGAACTCTTTCCATAATGTATATGGAGGACTGGAGCCAGTACAGGCAGTTTGAACTTTCTTATGTGTCATCAACGCATACACACAGACTCCCATCTGTCATTACCAGACACATCACAGAAAAAGAGGGAGAGCCAAGAAGAAAGATAGGAAAACGGACGGGGGTTGGGAGATTCTCTGACCCGGTTACATAACACATACACACACGTATACATATAGATTAGTTCTTTCAAATAAGTAATTGTGATTGATCACATCCAAAATAAACTTTGTTTACATAATGTCTATGTACTGTGCATATTTATTATGTATATTTAAATACACGTCCATGCATGCATGTATATAAGAAAAATATGTTTTACAAACACATATATAAACAAAAACTGAATACTTTGTAAGATATAAATATCCTCTTATTTTGCAATAAATACTAAAAAGAAAAATAATTTGATACTAAATAATATATATCTGTCCATATAAAACACAGACCATATACATAATTGTAATAACATTTTGAAAATAATCATGTTACAGAATGTACAAATGAATGAAGAATTTATTGTTATTATGTATTGTGTATTGCCATACACCCAAAGCGCTTTACAAACTGAGATGGAGAGAGATGGAGCTAACCAATGGTTAGGGATTATTTGGATGCCATGATTGATGAGGGCCAGTGGGACCAGGGATTAGACCCCTACTCTTTACGATGAGTGTCATGGGATTTTTAATGAGGTGAACTAAAGAGGAGAAGCACCATCATGGAGCTGGTATTCTAAAGGATCTGGAGAGATTTTGCATGAAGGAGAGGTCTATTTTCTCTTATCAGGTGTTCTCCAAACCCTTCAGGCATTACAGGAGAAAACTCAGCTGTTATATTGGGAAAAGGACGTAGCAATAATTGGGGCTAACATGTATTGGAGAAAAACATTTATTTCATCATGAGTTTTTCTCCGCGTTTTCAATTATTTTACTTTAGTAGAATTTTGTGATTTTGTGAGTTATTTTCACAGCCACCTTTGCTCAGATTTACCAATATATATATATATATTAGTACTGTCAAACGATTAATCACAATTCATTGCATGATAAATTGTACTGTGTTTATAATGTATATATTTTTAATATATAAAATTTTGCATGTATATGCATTTAAATATTTATATATTCATATATTTTATATATTTGTATAACATGTTTTTCTTAAATATATATATATATACATTTGTTTGTAGTTATACATTATAAATATACACAGATAACACTCATAAATTGTGTAAACACTTTAACAGTAACAATATAACAGTACTAGCG
Source organism: Enteromius trimaculatus (assembly GCA_032361065.1). NCBI lineage: Eukaryota > Metazoa > Chordata > Actinopteri > Cypriniformes > Cyprinidae > Enteromius > Enteromius trimaculatus. The sequence continues at coordinate 6,245,435 of JAUMHP010000059.1, forward strand.
ACTGCACAATATATATATATACACACAAAGTACTCAACACTTTTCACCAAAATGCACTCTTGTCTTAGAACAAATTTGATTCACGTTTTGATTCACTTCTAATATTGACTACATAGTATTATATATATATTCAGAATTAATATTAAAATATTACAAAATGCTATTATGAATACTAATATAAACATTGTATTAATAGTTTGACTAAGGTATTTTTGCAACATATTTAATGTATATACTGTACATTTCCAAAGTAGCTCTAAAATGTAGTGTTACTGATTTGTTTGTTGGAAGGTTACAAAATTTAGCCAGTCAGAAAGAACCTTAAGGCAACTGCTCGGAATCTTTGGGTGTTTTTACTGTAGGTAACGTCAGAGGTCATGAATAAATCATCAGCAATGCACTGAACATGACTGGTGTTAAAATGAGATTATGAAGATGGAAGTTTTCTCTCCAAGCAGAACATTTGAAGTTTGCCTAAACCAGTCGCTTTTTGCGAGAATGTACTACAGACCAAAAAAAAATATAGAGCGCTTCAGGAAAAAAACCTCAGGAAAAGAATCCCATCTCAACATAAAGCATTCATTTTAAGTGCTCTGGATCCAGTCAGTTTGCATTATTTTGAGAACGATGATTTATAGAGCACCAGAAAACTTTACTCTCTTTGATCCAACAAAATCCATAAATATTGGACAGACAAAGCCATGAATATACATGAAAGCATGTTTTATTTTGGTGTTATTTCTTCACTCATACCCTCTTGTCAGGATGCAGCCGACAATCAACTCTCTTTGCGTAATACGACACATTTTGAAGGGTTCTCAAACTTTCAGCGCTTCGTATCCTTATTTCATTTTCTATTTTAACAGCTGTCACAGGCACTTGCATTTCATCACGCTGTTTGGAAAAGAATAAATGTCCTCAAATTTCCTAAGTCCTGTTTGTTAAATAAATCAAGCCAAATGTTCGTCCCTCACACTGATATCAGCCTTTCTAATTATGTATGTGATTTGTTTGAACAGCCTCGACTGATGCAAATGCAGAGTCTATTTACATGCTGCAGCACAGAGCTATATTCCACAAAGTCATACACACAATATTTATACGAATGCGTGCAGGTTTCCTTGCCTGAGTTATTTTGCATGGAAGGCCTGGAGAGTTTTGCATGTTCTTGACCATTTTGCTGGGTGAAGCTGGCGTCTATAAAAAAGCCTATAATCACCAATGCTATTCCATTTCACAGCAAGCGATCATGTTACTGAATTTGAATGTGGAAAGAGTCTAACACAGCGTTTAGGCTCAGATAAATCTTGCTGTGCTCATATATTCCTTATTGGGAAGCTTGCAGGTGAGAGATAAGGTACAAGTACACTGCACAGATGGCTGCGAACAAAAAACATGTTTGTTTTTTTCCACTGAGAGACAGAAACAAACAGGTTGGTTGAACAGAGTAAATTTGTTAATATAAAATGATCTTATTCTCAAACACACTGTTTAAACGACAGCAGGGGACATTTATCTCAAGTATACCAACATAAGAGACCTTTTCATATCAAACCTGATGTTTTAAATATTTCTTCTATTCAGCTGTTAGATTCAATGAAGGGCGAAGGGAGACTTCAGATTTTCTTTAGTCTCGGAATATTGTACGTTTTCCATAGCAAAGGACCCTTGAAATGAGACATCCTTTTTTAAAATATAACAGTAGCTACACAGTCCCAAATACTCATTTGTACCGTGTGAGAAAAATACTGCAGTATATTTTAAAGATAAATGTGAAAAGGTTTAATAGGTTGTCATCCTATTAAAGCCAAATCCTTAAAATGTTCTATAAATATGTATTTATATTTATAATATTTATAAATATTTATTTTTGCATTAAACTGCCAACATTATATATATATATATATATATATATATATAATTGTGAAATACTCTCAGAGTCAGTTGGATCCATTAGCAACGCTTTATTCCACAGGTATATTCCACAGCAAATTGAGTAATCAGAGACAGTACAGCTGATTCGTCAGAAAACAGGCTTACTTCAATAAGGCAGGCAACAGTAATCACAAACGGGGTACACAGTCCAGGGTCATACACAGATAATCCAACATGAAAGAAAATGCTCAGAAATAACACCATCAGGGGCAGTTAAGACTTCAAACTGAACCGCTAGAAGTCCGGCCCCGAACACCTGGTGCAAATCAGCCGAGGTACGTGGGATAATAGGATCCGGGTAGGAACTAAAACTCGGAACAGGTTGGTTCCTGTCGCTGCTGGTCGGAGAGAGTCACAGCCCCGTATCACGGTTCCTTTTCAGGAACTCGAGGTGCGTTGACGAGGCGCTTTTGAAACGCCCTTACCGTGGCGGCTCTGAATAGTGTGTTGAGTGAGTCGGGACGTCATAGGCGGGTGACGTCACTGGCCAGTAAGCATATAAACATGTTGAATGCGGCCGTCAAACTAGCTTTTTGTCATTCACTGAAGCGCTCTGTGTTGACTGTGTGTTTTTCCTAGCTTAAAAGTGTCTCTGTTAAGAAAAAATGAAAGAAAAGCTGTGTTACTTGCGTACTAAGCTAAAGGACCTGGATGAGAGCTCTGAAGAAAAGCTATAGTGCTATATTGTGAGTGCTATAATCGCTCTCCAGTACGAGCTGCTGCTAGGCAGGAGCAGCCCCATCTGAGTACCCGCTCCTCATATGGATACACAAAAACAGAGTGTCGCAACAAGAGACAGCAGCAGGGAAGTTGGCAGCACTCTGTAGCGGGGCCTTCTAAATCTAGAAAAGACTTGTTATACAAGAAAAGAAGGCCTTGCAGGGCAGAAGGAGAAGGTCCTGATGCCAGTGGCTCAGGACTTCAGAGGGCAGGCCCTCTAGGGAAAAGTGGTACACACCGCATTACACAGTGCCCAATGTCAAAACATTGTCCCTCAAATATCATCAGAGACCAGCCTCGAGAGGTTGTTTCCCTTAGTAGACTATTTAGCAGCGTGGAAACTACTGCCAAATGTGTCTCAATGGGTCCTGTGTACTGTAGAGAATGGATATCCAATCCCAGATAATCCAATTCAGACGAGCTCCGCTTTAATTCGCAGGCGTCACTCATACAATAATTCATCCAGAATAGGCTCTGGTGATGGAACAAGAAGTCGAAACTCTCCTGAGGAAGGAGGCCATCGAGGTGGTCCCTCCTCATGAAAAAGAGTGCGTAAAAGAGTTTGTAGTTCCAAAGAAGGATGGAGGGCTGAGCCCCATCTTAGATCTCAGGTTACTGAACCGCTCAGTTATGAAACTGAAGTACAGAATGCCCTCTGTGAAGCAGGTTGTAGCAGGAATCAGGTCAGAGGACTGGTTCATCACAATAGATCTAAAAGATGCGTACCTCTATGTATCGATCCATCCTTCACTTAGGAAGTCCCTGAGGTTTGCTTTCAGGGGCAAAGCATACCAATATCAGGTACTACCCTTCAGCCTTGCACTCTCACCCCGTACGTTTACAAAGTGGTGAATTATATCGACGACTGGCTAATACTAGCACAATCGTTGGAGATGTCATCCTCGCTCACAAGAAATTATTGGGGTTGAGACTGAATGCCAAGAAAAGTGTTCTTTCTCCAGCTCAGAGAACCAATTATCCAAACAGGGTGTTGATCTCGACCACGATGCGGGTTCGTATGACACATGCTCGAGTAGTTTCGACGCTCACCGCAGTCGCAAGACAGAAAGAGGGCTCAGTGCTGGGAGATCCCGGTTCCCGCATAACGCTAGCTACGGATGCATCCCTCACTGGTCAGGAAGAGATCACGAGTGGTCGCTCAGCCCAAGGTCTGGGAGAAGTCGCCATCTTACTAGGCACATCAACTGTCTAGAAATGCTAGCAGTGTTTCAAACACTTCTTCACAGACGTAAGAGATCAACATGTGTTGGTGCGCCATGACAACACCTCTGTTGTCTCTTACATCAACCACCAAGGACGTCTGCGGTCGCGCCCCTTGTACAAGCTGGCACACCAGACCCTTGTGTGGGCCACGAACAGATCCCTCTCACTGATAGCCATCTACATTCCCGGGCATCTAAATGTAGTAGCAGACATCCTGTCGAGACAGGGGCCGAGGAGTGGTTGCTCCACACCGAGGTGTGGAACAGATCTAGAGAGTTTATTACAAGGCAGATTTAGACCTCTTCGCGACAAATGAGGACGCGCAATGTCATCTCTCTGGTACTCTCTTGTTCATCCAGCTTTGGTCACACCTCAGCCAGTCATACTACAGGCCTTCAACCCACCTCCCTTCAGGGAGCATGGTCAGCAGAAGCTAAACAGTATGTAACAGTACGATGTACAGTACGTATGCATAACAGTATGCATACATCCACAGAGCTGCCCTGTGGAGAAAGTCAGAACAGTTGCTTGTATGCTTCGGTCCTCCAAAGAAGGGGCTTCCAGCGACCAAGCAGACTTTAAGCCATTGGAAAGTGGATGCCATCAACATGTCATATGAGTCCTCTGGTCTCTCACTCGACTCGCGGTGTGGCAGCTTTGAAGGCCCTGCTAGCAGGGGTCTCCATGGCCGATATCTGTGATGGTGCTGGGTGGTCTAACCCTGACTCATTTGTCCGATTTTATGGACTTGATCTTTGAGCTACTACAAGCTCCTTTATCCTCTCGTCCTAGCTGTGCACAAACACACACTAGGCAGGGAATTAAAAGTCTGGAGACGTGGGCATCTTGTATATAACCCGGTTCCTTGAAGGAACGAGACACTGCATTTCGAAAGCACACTTTTGGGCATTCCCTGCGGGTGCTCCGCTGCATGACAGGAGCTAATTTGCCGGCTGCATTCCACGTGCTTATATGCTTCCTGGCCAGTGCCGTCACCTGCCTATGACGTCCCAACTCATTATTGGCTGAATCAACACACTATTCAGACCCGTCACGCTAGGACTGGGCTATATATATCGAATGATATATTATGCGCATCTCATCAGTAAAGCCGGTTCTTTGATTAGTGCTAAATCTCCGTCAGCTGTTTTTAAAGCCAGCACCACCTTATGAACAGAGCCGTAGATCACTGACAAGCTACGCATCGAGTTTCGAGGGTGATTTAGTGGCGCAGCTTGTTAGTGATCTAAGGCTCTGTGTATATGCTGGCGTTCCTTTTGAAAACAGCTGACGGAGATTTAAGGCTAATCAAAGAACCGTCTTTACTGATCATATGCGCATAATATATAGTTCGATATATATTGCCCAGCCCTACGTTACGCTGAGGGCGTTCCCATAGCATCGCGTCGACGCAGTGTCTCGTTCCTTCAAGGAACAGGGTTATATACATAACCTGAGACGTGTTGAGTCGGTTCTGGTTTCACGGCCAGGAGAGCCATACAAAACCCTTGCGGTTCCTAGTCCGCATCAGTCGGGTCCCAGCCCCGCATCACGTTCCGAGGAGCCATGTTTGAAGTCGGTTCTGGTTTTATGGCCAGAGGTGCCATCAGAAAGCCTTGCGGTTCCCAGATTGCATCTGTCATGTTCCATGAGTTTGTTTTTTGTTGTGCTCTTGTGCATGTGTTTCTGTGTGTTTGTTTTCATACCGTTTTCCTGATGTGCTCTGCCAATCTGTAACTCCACCCCTGTCATTAGTGTTTCAGTCTCCACCAGCCGTGTGTGCCAGGTGTCCCGTATTATGTCCTTGATTGTCTGTTTACTTAAGCCATATCCCATGTCCTGTATCTTTGTCATTTGTTAACGTTGTAGCCTCTGTATGTGTTTGCACTGCCCTCTGCATTTTCTTATTGTTTTGTGTCTTTTATTAAATGTTATTTTTTTTGAATTGGAATTCTGTCTCCGTGCCTTCTCTTGGCGCTAAGGAAGCGAGAGTGCGACACACTACAACAGCCGCTACATGACACAGCAATTCTCAATCCAAATCCTCATGCCCCACCGTTCTGCACATTTTTAATGTTTTCTCATCGCTTCATCAGACGTTTGTTCTATTCGAACGAATGAGCCCTGCGAAGTGGACATCACCAGATATTCCACCATGATTCCAGTTCGAAGCAAACCTATACGTTCCATTCAAAATGAATTAAAGTATGCAAGACGTAATTTAAGTATTCATTTATATACAGCACAAATCCATGTTCCGAAGTGAACTATACTTTAACAGATTTCCACTGCTCAGGGAGTAGGGAGCAATGAGAACTATGCAGGGACCATCTCAATCAGAACACAGTTCATGCATGGAGCTCTCTTCTAAAGAGCTGATTATCTGAATCAGATGCGTTTACAAAGAGACACACACAAAATACGCAGAGCGGTGGGGCGCGAGGACTAGGATTGAGAACCGCTGAGTTAAGTTAATTAAACAAATGCAGTTTGAGAATACAGACAAAAACATTTAGTAAAATTCCATATTTTGATGTCTCAGTGTCACAACGCGTGCTCATATTTGGCAAAAAATATGTTTTTAAATTAATTAATTATTTATTTATTTATTTTTTTGAAGACATTTTAGAGGAACATCCAAACAGCCAAAACTAAAAACTGATATTATAATCATTTACTCACTCTCATATCTTTCCTAACCTAACCTATATCTTTTCCTTTCCTGACTTTCTTCCATCTGTTGAACCCAAAAAGGAAATATTTCAGATGTTTTTGTCCATATAAAGAAAGTAAATGAGCTCTATTGGAACAACTGGAGTCCATTTTTATTTGAGGATCTTACTGACTCAAAGTCTGTACACAGGGCACACATGCAGACATGCGAACGGGAAGTTTGGAGATTCAAGCTGAGGCTCTGAAGAGCCAGCTGGACCGGAGAGCTTTTCCAATCCCTGGCTAAGATGAGCTATTGTGCCTCAGCTGGGAACTGTGCTCATATCTGACCTGGCACTAACTGGAGCCAGGTACAGGGCCGTGATCCGACAGTCGACGACCAATACCACGGAACAGCTTTTAGAGCCTGGTGACTCTAATTCAGAAGTGACACCAGCTGGATACCTGACAGGAAGTTGGTGAGGAAGTGACCTGAGAGCAGCGGGAATGAGTCGGGACCCAGATGGAGCATCTCAGAGGAGTGAATACAGTGACATGACCTATTCTTGAGCAGAGTAGCACTTAGCAATCTCTTTGTTTTGACAGCAGTATTTATATCTCAGAATATCTATGAAAATGAAGAAGGAGAACAGGAAACGCAGGGGTAACGAGGTCAACAATGCTTTAACCGCTTTGTTAACAGGTGTTGTGAATCTTCTTTTGACATGTAAAGATATACATGCTGTTTATTTTTTTCTTGCTCAATTTATCCTTCCGTCAAGTTCAATTTTTCACCTTCTTGCCTCTTACCATTAAAACGTTTTTTAATTGAACTACTCATTTCATTTTGCTGGGTACATATTTTAATTTAATTGATGTCAATGTCACCGCAGTCATAAAGGCCAGACTGAATTCTAGCAAGAGCCGAGTCCGTGAATGCAGTTGGAGAATACTGGTAATGAGAGAACACAGAAATGAGGCTCTGCTTTGATAAGATGTTTACACTGAAATGTGTGTGTGTGTGTTATTACAGCGCTGTAAACTGAGCTCCAAGGTCTGGAGGGCAGAATGAAAGCGAGGGAGAGCAGCTCAGAGCTGCTGAAACATTACAAATAAGGTATTCGCTTGAAAAGAATTCTTTTTTAATTCTGTCGTAATTTTTTGTTAAAGCACAGGAATTGGACCTTGAGGCCATCAGTCATAAGTTACAATCTGCTGCGGCCTGAATTTTGGAAAAAAAGCATTAGACCAAATCAGAAGAGAAAAAATCGACATCATGTGGTAGGAAAGCATAGTTTTTAAACAAATCTCAGATCCCAAATATTACAAATATTACAATTTTTAACATTACTCATCTTTTTTTTTTTATAAAATAGTTTTATTTATCAAAAATCGAAATATTAATAAAAATTAATATTTAAAATATTGCAAAGGTTTACTATTTCAGCTAAATTGTTGTTCTTTTAAATCCTATCAAAATATCTTGAAATAAACGTATTATGATTTCCATAAAAATAATAATCAGCACTGCTTTCAACAGTGCATATATACTGTTATTGTTACTATTATATTATTATTATTTATTATTAATATAACATATTCAAATAGAAACTGTTATTTTAAATTGTATTAATATTTCAAGATATTACTGTTTTAGTGCATTCATGATCAAATAAATGCATCCTTGGTGATTATAAGAGACTTTCAAAAACAATTAATTATATGCGTAATATGTTAACTCATTTATGCAATCCCTAATGTGGCTTGGGGAAATATTAAAGGGTTCATACGGTGGTACATGCACTTTTTCAAGCTGTTTGGACTGAAATGTGTGTTGGGAGTGTGTGTACACAACCACCCTACAATGATAAAGATCCACATGTATTTTTATTCAATTAAAAGAGGAATAAGTTGCACCTTCTGAAATCAAGCCATTCTCAAATGCATGTCGCTGTGGCGTCACACAGACAGAGGCCACACCCACAATATATGATTGACAGCAGCTTGTCACACAGACTGAACTGGTGTCTTACCTCAGACCCGCCCTGAGTGAGCCGTCATCAGACCGAGACGCAAGACTCCTAAGCGATTAAGGTGCTTTGTTGTTGAATGTATTAATGAACGTAGCAGTCTGAGTGACTGAAGACGCAGAGGATTAATGTTACATTTGGTTCTGAAGGGAACCAGCCCTTGATCAACTGAAATGCGTTTATGTTCGTGCGAATCATTTATGATCCAGCCTCAGCTACAGAAGCAGTGAGTATAATGTCTTGCAAATCACCTTTCCTAATATTGTGCTAATTAGCAAATTTCACTATGAATGCGGCTATCCTTTGAGGGCGCATCTGAAATGAAGGGCGGAGTCAGCAGAGCTTGTGAAGGATTAAAGGGGAAGTACACAGAACAGAGTGATTAAAGAGCTGTTTCTGACCGGGTAAAATGATCATTTTTACACTATCTTTGAGAAATTTTAAAGCAAACTATGTTACAAACTTTCCATTAAGATCCTAAAGAATCATATTAATTTGTGGAAAATTGCCTTTGTATGACCCCTTTAAAAGATTTTTAAAAATAATAATAATATAAAAACTATAATGTACTACATTTAATACCATCACCCTAGCAACAGCTGAGCAATGCACTGTATGCCTTATAGCAACCACAAAGCAATACAGCATGAAAAGAAGAACTCCTGTTTCTTCAGAAAATATAAAAATCTAGTTTTGTCTCTTCCACTTTGCCTTTCTACATTTCAAACATGATTACCCACACTGCATTTTACATTTACAGCATACTACAGAAGACAGTACTGAATGTAAAGCAGTTAGAGAAGAGCATTATATATATATATATATTATTACTGATTTTAATTTTTAGAGTTTTTCTTTTAGTTTTTAGTGTTTGTAATATTGTTCAGTGGTCACAGGTTTCACCTTCCTCACTCGTATCACAGCTAAGACTCCAGGTCTATACGCCTTGCGAGTCAAAAACAACTCCACTCACACATTCAGATAGAAAAACAGATGTAGGCTCTGCATGAGCTCAAAGCCGCGGTAAAGAAATCGAGCATGTGAACAGGTAAAACATACTCTGTTATTCACTTCTGTTTACTGCATCACACACAAACAGCTCATGACAGTACAGAAAGAGATGAAAGAGTCTTTTTGTGCTCACAGACTGCATACTCGCCAAACAACAAAAGCTTCTGTTTCTCCACAACCATCCGCTGGTGTGACAGCACAGACACGTCCATTGAATTCAGACCAAATAAAAGACAAGATATGACTGTGAAAGTGTACATTTGCCTGGCTTTACCAGTTTTTATAAAGCAACTTGACATTGCTTTATTCTCTCTCTCATGAGGATATATAAATGAGGCTGATTGAGCTGAAAGCATCACTGTAGAAAAATACAAGCCCATACATGCAATTGTAATATGAACCTATATATATATATATATATATATATATATGTCCCTGTGTGTTTATGCAGAGTTTCATGGCCATCAAAGTAACTTCTCTCTCAGCTCTCCAGTGCCCTCTAGTGGCCAGTGAATTAGCATTTTTAGTAAATTTTCTCTGGCAGAGGAATAAAATATAGCAAATTTGATCAAAGGTAATAAAACTCAGAAAAATAAAAAAAACATGTATAAAACAAAAAGTAGCCTAATCGCTCAAAAAGTCTGTAAGTTCAGCAAGTCATACTAATAAGCTCGACTAACGAGCTGTTTTGTTGAATTGGACTGCTGCTCATTTGTTCTCAAATCTTGAAGCTGTGATAAGCCTTAAATCTTGATGGCAGGCCGGACCTTGGACAAAGAGACTCCAATAATTGTAATTCCGCTGAGGGTCTGTGTGAAAAACAACATAACAAGCCGTGGAAACAAGAGACTGGGCTGGTTGAGTTGAGTTCAGAATGTTAGCAGTTAATCATTAACTTGTTAATAAGTGGTGGGTACAGTCACCTTTTGTCTTCATTACCCCGAAAAAAGTATTGGATGTTGATAACATGGTAGTGAATGATTACTATGAAATTTACATCACTTAAAATAGTGCTGTAAATGCCATGGTACGTTTATTTCAGCACAAAAATCCCTTTGAAAAGGCACTGTGACAGTATCAAATAGTAGTAATTTGATACATTGAAATGGTACTAAAATGTCTAATACCCTGGTAGCATGAATTTTTTAAATGGTGTAAACGGTAAAAATTTTACTTTTTTTTTTACAGTAATATCAAATAATTACATGGACTTAACATGAGTTAAGTTTGCATTTTAGGTTACTGTGTAAAAAAACCCCTGAATTTAATGAAAAAAACTATTTTAAAACTTCACTATATGTACTGTTAAAAATGTCAATATGTCTAACAGGGAACTTAATGGAATTGTACAGTAAAAACGGTAATTGTTTTTAAAGTGAGAAAGAGCAAGTCACATATAATTTACAGTGAAACTGACATCCCTGTAATTCCCTTTTTGACACTTTGCATGTTTTTTCCCTGAAATTGTGTCTCCTTTTTCTTTCCTATTACATTATGAAATGTATACAGGATTATAAAAATATAGCAATATTAAAAACAGATTGTATTAACAGGTAAATGTAATAAACATATTTTAGTAATTTGGTGTGAATGAAATATACATAATCTTACTGTACCACAACCACAACTGCAATTTTTACTGTAAATGTTTTACTGTAAATTTTACAAATGTGTTTTTACAGCTATACTAAGTACAGAGTATGTACATGAAAACAATATTGTAAAGTAGTTCAAAGAATACCATGGCCATGTACTATTTAAAAAAATAAAGTTACTAAAATTCATGGTGCCCAAAACAACATTACTGGGTCTGATGAGTTGGCGAGGACCCTCGTCACAAGAACTATTGACTGGTGGGTTCTCTAAAGGCTTCCTTTAATAGCTTCACTATTAAAACCTTCCTTTGGACCCTTTATTTTATTGAATCATAAATAACAAATTGCAATACTGAAATTAAAGAAAAGCTATTCACATTTTTAAAATAAACAATCACAACTGAAGTGTCCAGATTAATGTATGTTAGAAATTGTATGCAGTAGCAGCGGTGGCCTGATTCTACTCATTCATGTTTAATGAGGATGGCATATTCCCCCAAGCTCTGTAATTACCTGTGTCATTTACCTAAAATATAGAAGGACTGTATAATTCCCAGGAGATCTGCTTTTGTCTCCCTTTGCCTCATTAGGGCGAGTACACAGATCTCCAGCGGTGGAGCTCATTGTAAGAGCTTAAGAAAGCCAAGGCAGGTAATTGGGAGGTCAGCTCAAGCTCTGAATTCCTGCTTTTGTGCGCGCCTGTTTGGTTTCCGAACGCCACGTGTGCTGGGAGTCTTTAGCTCGCACACACTGGCACTGAATTCTCTTGAAGAGAGGTCAAACTCAATGCAGAGGTGCCTGCAAGACGAAATTGAGATGACAGCTAGAGTGCAGAAACTAAAGAGACAGACCTCAGGTGTTTAGCATCAAACACTCTACGTCTGCATGCTCACATATTCATTGTTGATCCTGATGGAGGGTTTTTCCTCAAACGGTTTAAGAAGAAATAATGGGCCAAGCAATTGGAAAAGGGCAAAAGCTTAGAGTCAAGACTTTTTGGAGAAAAGAACAATACTTTTATTCAGCAAGGATGCATTAAATTGATCAAAAGTGACAGTAAAGGCATTTATAATGTTACAAAAGATTTCTATTTCAAATAAACCATTTTTCTTATAACTATTAAAATAAATGAATACTTTTATTCAATTAGGATGCATTAAATGTATCAAAATTGACTAAAAGGATTAATGCTATAAAGGATATCTATTTCAAATAAATTCTTTACCTTCTGTGCATCAAGGGATCATAAAAATGCACGGTTTTCACAAAAGCAGCACAGTTGTTTTTAACATGAAATGTTCTTTGAGCATCAAATCAGCATATTAGAAGGATTTCTGAAGGATAATGTGACACTTAAGACAGAAGCAATGTTGCTGAAAATGATGTTTAAGATTTTAATAATATTACACACGTTTGTTGTATTTTTAATTAAACAAATTAGGCCTATTTATTTTTTTATTAATTAAATGACTGATATAATTATATCATATTAATT
>JAUMHP010000059.1:6263680-6275786 GCA_032361065.1 Enteromius trimaculatus
AAGTTAATGTCTTAAACTGCCGATCTGGTTACCGTGCTTTAATAGTGTTTACACTATAATCTGGATTTTAATATCCAATGCAGAGTCGATGTTATACGGCTCGTTCAGTGAGTCGCAGACCGATTCAGTGATCCGCCGCAAAACAGTGATTCTGTTCAAATTCCCTGTAGAATCTTAAATGATTCTGATTCAACTTTATTTGCATATTTGAGCTAATCCTGACTCGTTACAGGGGATACATTTAGGGTTGGATTTGGTGTAGGGACTATTTCCAACAACCTAGAGCATTAACTTTTAGTGACAGTTCTTACCTTTAAGTAAAAGCAACGCAAAAAAAAAAAAAAACACCGCAATACTTACCCATGTCAGTGTAATAATAATTATGAGACCAGGTTGAACTCTACAACGACAAAGCTTGCAAACACAGCTACTTTTGTGAAATGCACCCCATAACAATGCAAGGGCACAACTAACTCACTGAACAAAAATAAATTGCGACAAAAAATAGTAAAAAGGCACTGCTGACTAACCAACTTAAAATAAATAAATAAAGCCAGAAACAGTGTAGGGGCATATAACTAACTAATTAAAAATAAGCAAAGAGAAAACCAGAAACAGTTTAAGGGCACAAAATATATTTATATCTAATATATCTAAAATATTTGGAAAGGTGAGACCAGAATAAAACAGACAGACAGAAAGAGAAATAAAGACAGAAATATATAATCAGCACTCTAGTGAGAAGCATGCGTGTTTGTTTTCTCAACCTTTTCACCTCAGACCTGAGCATAGTCATCTAAACAACAATATGAAAGCCTCTTATGTGAGACCCTGGCTTTGAAGAGTAGTATTTAAAACTGTTAGAGAGTGCAGCCATGAGAGGAACCTGGCATCAAAACATATCTGGACTCTTAAACCACACAAAAAAGCATTTTCACTGCATTAGATAACAAAATATAAAATCAAGTGGCATTCATTAAAAAATTAAAAGGCACTTCATGCAAAACACTTGCAACTTCTAAATAAATAAAAATCACCTTGACACCAACTGCTTAAAAAAATACCCGATTTTGATCAGACTCAAAACTTCTACGTTTTTAAATGTAGCCAAAATATCCAAAACTTTTAAAGCCACTATACAGAATGGCAGTTTGAATACTGATAAAGGGTCTATTGTAAAAATGAGAGGTGACCCTCTTGTCACTCTTTCTAGATGATCATCCATCTGGTTGGAAAATGAGGTGTCGCTGTGCGCTGTGGGATCTGGACCATACCTTTAATAGTGAGAGTAGTTTACGCCAAGTCATCTGGTACCATTTCAAAAGTTAGCGGAAACCAAAACAAAGCCATTAAACAAGATTTCAAGTTGAATTTTTTCAAAAGCTTCAAGGAGCAAAACCAACACCTGGGCCGAAGATGAGGGTCAGAAGGCTAATAATGACTCCAGGGGAAGTTTCTGGAAAGACAAGTAAGATAGATGCATCACTGGAAGTTGGAAGAGGCGGAGGGCCATGGCAGCAGTCCATGATAGTGGGGCAGGTGGTGCAGCCAAGGGCCCGGCCAGGTCAGAGGACAAAGGTGTGAGGTCTGGACCCAAGCTGGTGGGTCAGAGAGAGCCAGCTGGCTGACCATACCGCACAGCTGAATGATTCAAAGGTTAAAATCAAACCGTGGAAAATGAAAAAGCTGAAGGAGGTGTAGGCGAGTACTCGTTCTGTGCCATTATTTGTAAGCACACAAACACGCAACTATGTTTGAGCCAACCATTTATATTTTAGTATATAGGCCTACTATTATAGTATTTCTTGATATATTAATGAAGAAATATTAATGTTAAAGTGCCCATATTATGAATTTTTGAAAATTACTTTTTGTGTGTTACAACTCCAAGTGCATGAAAACATCCTGCAGAGTTTTATATCTGAATGTGCATCATATATGACATTACTGTAAAAGAAAAAGTTTACTCATTGAAATCAGTTAGTCCCAAGCCATTTCATGTTGATGAAATATCAACATACTGCCCGCCCACAGACCTGGGAAAACGTATTTTTCACGTTGGTCTGAATAAAAATGCAAATTCATTTGGTGCCACTAGCTTTTGAAGCGTTAAAAGCTTATATGCACTGCTGTAAATGAAATAGACCAATCACAGGATGGGTCTGGAAAAAATTATTGTTACAACTGCTTTGGGAGTCATTTAACAAATAAATAAAAAATAAATCATTGTGTAGTGGAAATCATTTTTAATACCTTTAATTTTGGTAAACAATAACAAAACTATATGCACTTTCCTATTTTTGCATGATGGGACAGAAATTTTCTTTAGCCCTCATTGTCACAATCCTTCAGAAACCATCGTAATTTGGTGCTCAAAAAACATTTAATTATCAATGTAGAAAACGGTTCTGCTAACACCAAACTTCTAGTTTAACAGTAGTATAAAAAAAACCAAAATAAAAATACTGAGATAAGCGGCAGTTCTCTTGAGTAGATGCAAGAATCGGTTCTCTTTCTCTGTGGTTCAGTCTACTGAAATTAGTCAATTTGTTTTCTTTTTTTATTCAGGATAAAAGGCCGACCATAAGCGAGAGCACTGGGTGAATGCAAGGGAAGAATGTTGAGTTTACTTGAGGGAGAACACTTAAAAAATGTTTTAAGAGCTTAAAATTTTAGCTGAGAACAGATGCCCTGAGGATCAGGTACAACACTATCAAAGTTCAGCCAGTAATGATGGATCTTACCATAAACGTGAAAGCCCCCAGGAACAAAAATGCATGAAACTCTTTAACAAGGTACCGGTGAAGATTCAACAAATATTAAGGTAGAATAAATGTACCAGTAATAGAACACAATTCAAATACTCCAGCAAAGCCCTGCAGCACTAAAAGACAACTCGGCAGCTTGGCGAAGTAAATGCAACCACGCTATCATACTTGTACGCTAATAGACTGTGACGTACTGTTCCAATAGATTATTCTCTCTCAAGCTGTTCTTTCCAATCTGCTTCAAATCTAGAGTCAGACAGTGAACATGCCGGCTGTGTGGCCCGTCCATGTGAGGTCTCCAGCGACAGCAAACTGTGAACCTGCCATCTGAGGTGAACTAGCCTGAGGCGAAGTTCTCGTGTGATATTATTCATTCCAACGGTGGACAAAAGCGAGCGCCGATGCAGCAGCTTGAGGTCGGTTTTATTATTTTTGAGCTATTGTGTTATTCTCTTCCATATGAACATTTCATTTGGTTAAAGGAGAAGCTGAACGCTCTTGACGAGAAGGCCAACTCCAATGACAAGACAGAAGCCTGTTATAGTGACAGTCTGAGGAGACAGAACACAAGTAAACGTCAGACGTTTTCTCAAAGCTGTGAATATTTAGGGAGACACCTGCCTGCAAGCATTTGTCATCCTCAAGGCGTTTTGGTTTTGTTAGTTTATCTTCCAAAAATAATTTCGCTCTGTTTCTAGCTCAAAGGAACCGAAAAAACCCTGAGCATCTTTTGGAGGATGAGTCTGGTTCAAAGACGAGAAGACATTGGGTGGTGGATCTCCAGGGAGAAGTTGACACGTAGAAGATAGGAAATCAGATTCTGCTACATCTTTATTAAGCAGATCACCTCTTTCTTATATCCTGAGATGCAGGGGCAAAAACCTAATTAGAAAGAAACCGGAACAAAACAAAATCGTGTTATATGACAGAACCTAGACATATGACAGAATTAATGATTTGAGAGGAGTCGGTCTGAGGAGCTGACAGTCACGAAAAATCTTTATGACAAGTCAAACTTGGTTAGAGAGCTGAAAGCTTTTGCGATGGATAAGTGGTCTGAATGATTTATTGTAAGCGTGTGTCCTCTACTGAATGCATTTCACTCCCACGTGTCTCAGTTACTAAAAAATCAGAAAGGATTCGCTTTTTGTATTCAAAACGGAACACTTTGAAACATAACAAAGAAATGGAATTTTCCATCTCATATTTCTTGACATTTTCAATTCTCCGATTTTAAAATACTGGTCACCTTTTTAAATGGAAAAAGAAGTGTTCTTGTTATTAAAGCATCCGTCTGTCCTTAATCACAGTACTCATAAATAAAATAAGTGCTTCCGTTGATATTCAGAGTCACAATGTCAAATGACTCCTGTGGTGGAATGAATCACTAGTTACAATGATTTAAAGATAATCTCTAAACACGTTCAGCAAAACCTCTGCACTCGGAGCTGTCATTTAAAAGTCAGTGCTTCTACTGCAAGTGACAGTGAAGAAAAACAGATGATTCTGACAGGGACATTAATGTGAAAGTACATCTGAAGGTCACAGAAATCTTTAAAAAAAAAAAAGCTCCAGCCACGGGTACACAATATTATGGTATTATAGATTTTATTTAGATATAGTATTTATTATATGTATTAAAACATCCAATACTAATTTACAGTACTTTTATACGGTAATATTTATAATATTTTTTAAAATATTTATTGTATGCATTATTTTATATTTATTTTATGACTGTTAATCCTTTAGGATGCATTTTTTATATTGTTGTATCTCTAGTTTTAAGACTAATAAATCATAGCATCGCATTAACATGCTGTAAAACCCAGCTGTTCATTTTTGCAGATAATATTTTGCAAATACTACTGAATAACTGATTATACATTAAGCAGAACTGAATCTTTTACCAGCATGCTCTGCTTCGATTAGGGGGTAAATATTGAAATTAAGTGTTATTTTGTGTGCTTTGGCACAAGATTAATCTAGAGGGGGGATAATTTAACATGAAAAATATTCTCTTATTGTGCACTAAGTTTCCACTCATAAATATTGGTTTTTAAACTTACATGGTTTAAGGCAATCGGTTTCCTCAGATGGTTCGAGTTAACTCATTGACCTTTACGGCCCACAAAAACACAAAGAACTCTCTTAATTGCATCTAGTGCACATACAAAACATAGGCTATAGATTTATTATAGATGTTCTTACCCAGTGGTTCATTTTAGCTTAGACGCGCAACAAGATTTGTGACTTAGCTTGTGTAATTATTTCCACGAAACATTTTAAAGACAGTTCTTGCCCTACCAAATATTTTATTTAGCTACCTTACTGATAAGATTCTACTGAAATTGAATGTGCGTGCCTTAATATATGGCATATCTCATCTATAACCAGCCACCGAAGAACCTGTGTGCTTAATATGCTCATGAAGTCTCTTGCCTGAAGAATGCAATGATTAATTGGCCACATTAGGCCCCTTTTTGGGACTTTTTCAACTAAAGACTGTTACATACTAACTGCAGGTTAAAATCTGCCTATTTTGTGGATATATATAGCAATAGTTTGGGCCCAGATACATCAGAGCCCATCACCTGAAGCACGCCATTCTCAATGGGAGTATAGTGATAGCGGTGTTAAGCCATGTGCTACAGCAAAGGCCTTAAAGCGCTTGACTAATAGGCTGCAGAACCACTCATGTGAGAAAGTCTGAACCAAACGGGTGTAGAAATGAGCTCATTAGGCCATTAAAGTTACTCGATACTCATTATCACGATGTCCAAACGTGCATAAAGCAATAAAGTTGTGAATACTAAGCTTATTAAATCATAAGAGCAAGATTGTGAAATCACAATGCAGCTGCATATACTTGGTATTAGATGCAAAATAATAATAATTACGTTGTAACTTATGTAACCTTAAATGCTTAAGCTCAAGGTACTGGATGGGTTTTCCAGCTCTGATTAGATGAGTTAGGAAAAGGTGGCCTGTAGAGAAAGGTTGTAAAGCCAAACAGTAGTAGAAGTCAGTGTATATTCTCCCGCTGTGTAAACTGCACGGTTGTTTTTTTGTTGTTTTTTTTTTTAACTCGAGTTTTCCCCATCTCCAAGCAGCATTTGTAACTGCCATGACAAGACCATGCATAATTTAAACTGCACAAAACCACCTGCAGATAAGTTGGAGGTTTAGGTGGCCGAAGGGAGCCGGTGGAGTGCTTGAGAAACCAATTTTTCAATTCCGTTTGGTGCAGCATTTTTGATTTCATTTCTGAACCGCTAGAATCTCCACTGGTTGAGTCAACATTGCTATGTGGAGCTGGACGTGACTCTCAAGGGTGCAGGAGTTATACTTAAAAAGAAAGGGATAGTTCACCCAAAAATGAAATTCTGCTGAAAATGTGCTCATCCTCAGGCCATCCAAGTTTTAGGAGTTGTTTGTTTTTGGAAAAAATGTACCATTGCATCACTTGCTCATCAATGGATCCTCTGCAGTAGTGTTGTCAAAGACCCGGTACTGCGGTACCAAGATGGTACTAAAAAATTTGAAATGTTACGGTAACAGGTTTTCTGAATTACCGGTGGTTCAGAGCAACGGGTCAATCTGGTTCTTGCTGCAGTACCCGAAAGGTGCGCAATTGCGTCTTCTTCATAAAAGCACAGAGAGATGGCAACCGGCGGTGCTATTGATGAGGCGGCTCTGACTCTGCTTGTTGAAAAGAAAGGAGGAAAGAGCCACGTATTTTGTTTTTGAAGCTGATGACAAGCGCAAGATCATTGATCACCAAAAAAACCATCTGCAAGCGGTGTCATCGAAGTTTTATGTCAAAAGGAAGAAATGCATGGAACCTTATAAAACACCTCAAGCATTGCAATTTGCTTAGTTACTGTGCATTCACACCGCCGTCGGCGAGAGCGCCAAAATCCGCTCTGCCAACGACGCTGTACAGATATTTATGGATGCTCTTGATGCTCTGACGTAGATTGAATGCTTGTCTTGCATTTAAAGGGGCCGCAAATAAAACAAGCTCGTGCGGACTGACCACACGGAGTTAACATCGTGAAATAAATTGATTGTGAAAGTAAGAAACTGATCGATGGAAAGAACTACAAAACATATTTTCCGCTTAATCCAATATGTTTTGAAATGTCAGAATATTCTGCAGCAATAACAGCCTTGCATGCTCTGGCGCTAAATTCAACTTGAAATTCCCGCTTATTTTTAGAAAATACATAAAGTTCATGCACATTATCAGAATAAAGTTTCTTTATTAACTATTTAATGCTCCTATAGAGTTTAAAACAAGACATAATAGTGTACTAGAGGCGTTTAAATGACCTGTGTAGCCAAAATGTGTGTTTTAGAAGAACAAATGTATGGTTAATGTTTGTATCTTTAAAATCGGTCCATCCGAAAATCAGTTCTATGCTATGAAATATAGTTTGCGCTGTTTGATTAAATAAATGTCCTCTTATATAAAAGTGTTTGTGTTTTGCTTTGGTACCGAGAACCGTGGATTTTCACTGGTATTGGTACCGAATACTGAAATTTTGGTACCGTGACAACGCTACTCTGCAGTGAATGGGTGCCATCAGAATTAGAGTTCAAAGAGCTGAATAAAACATTTAGATTCACATGAGTTCAGTCCAATCAATCAGATTGTGCATTATTGTTTTTAAATCAGCTGGATCAGCAGGACTCTCATTCTGGGTGATGTAATGCTACATTTCTCCAGATCTGTTCTGATAAAGAAACAAACCCACCTACATCTCAGAAAGCCTTAGGGTGAGAACATTTTTCACAAATGTAAATTTTTGGGTGAACTATTAATTAAAAGGAAATTAAGTTCTGAATAGTTAACATTGTATAGCTGTTTCTATGTTAAATTAAAAGAAAGTAAAGAAAGTAGTTTAACATTGAAATTACCCAGCAATCCTTAATATAGATGTATTAAAAGCTCAAATAGCGTCAGTCTAGAATTGAATAAATATTGGCCGCATAAAGACTGTCACAAACCATTTAGTGGTTTTTTTTTTTGCCATGTCTTTTATTAAGCTTGAGGGCGTTATAAAAGGCTTTTAAATGTCTCAGTGGGTTTAAATACTACAAGCTCAAGCTCCTTGAAAAATCAACATCTTTTAGGAATTTCAATGACATTGAATATATTACGGAGTTCATTTGAAATTCAAGTCTTGAAGAAAAGATCTTCTCCCAACCTGGAATACAAAAAGAGCACACAAAGTCATAAACATTCAACAGGCACTTCCAACACATCCTTGTATTTAAGCACAGCCTATACCTGGTACTTCCCCAGTCACCAGCCAGGTTGTCGGCTAGGCTGCGCAACATCCAGAACGTCTTCAGCACCTGCGCTCCGTCACGTGAAACAAAACACTGACCGAGCCAAGCAGAACATGACCCTGCAGATATACACACAGATTGTCAGATCATAACATTGTGTTCCAACCAAAGCCAAAAGAGAATTTTAAGGATGGACGCTTGCAGGGTAACCATAGTTTCTGGCAAATTAAGAGTTACTAGCAAGAAGAGAGAAACTGTGTTGCTTGCTAAAACCCTGCTGGTAGATAAAATGGCTATATCATTATGCTGTCAAAAAGCTTTCCCCATTGACGTCCATTCAAAAGCAAATACACATCTTAATAAAAAGTAAAAGTTTTTTTGCAGTTTGGTTACCATGGTAAATCGCTTGGGTCGTTCTACAAAAGAGGTGGCATTTCCATTTACATCCTTTTCAGAAATTAAAGTCAATGTATGAAATCTACAGTGCACAACTTTGCACTGTTCATTTATCTTCCTTCTAATGCAACACAATTACCATTAAATTTGCCAGTGGCTAGCATGTTTTCATATCAGTGATGTTGTAACTAATTAAAAACTAATAAGAAGCTGTATCAGCAGTGCTGACAAATTTGGTTAAGTTTATTAAGGAAAAAAAAAAAAAAACTAATCTCCAACATTAATTTTTTTATTATTTTAAATATAAATAAATAAATAAATAAATAAATAAATATTATATTATATTATATATATATTTTTTTTTTTACATATTACGCATTTCATATTTAATTAACCAACTCTTAGGTGAAAAAGTGTAAAAACACATTACAATGAGTACATTTCCACATGCATAGTTCCATGCTTTATAAAGACATAAAAATCTAATGTAAACAGCAGGTTAAAATGTTTTAGTTCCTTCGACCACGAAACCAGTCTTAAGTAGTACAGGTGTGTTTGTAAATATGGCCAATACACTTTCTGTCATGCCAAGAATCAAGTATAGATCATGTACAAAATCTTCATGGAACATTTTCTACCGTAAGTATATTAAACCCTAATTTTTAATTAGTAATATGCACTGCTAAGTACATTTGGATAACTTTAAAGGCAATTTTGTTAACATTTTGATAGTTTCCAGATTGCATATCAGCCAAATATTGTCCTAACCATACATCACTGGAAAGCTTATTTAGAAAACTTTCAGAATATGTAAAACAAGGTATAACAACTGACAACTAAAATTATGTGGCAAACAAGTAAATATAATCACCATGTCTCTTTTCATTTAGTTAAACAGTAATAGGATAAATTGTACATAAACTATTCATTTGTAGCAGATATTTAGGAATACAGGCTATATGTGAGGCAAAAAGGGCAAAATAACAGTAGGCTAACGTTAACGGGGTTACATTCACAGTTCTTGTTGTTATAAAGAAGCGTTGTAACCTGTAAGGTTAGGGTGTTTGACAGGTTTTTATGGTCTAGTAGCGTGTAGCATTACCTTTCTCCCAAAGCACGGAGAATGAAACGGCGGGTTGAGTCCCGTTGCCAGCTATCCCGATGATCTGTGCACTGCGGTGTGAACCGGCGGCGCCGCGCGTGCTCTCCACCGCGGTCTGATACACACCTCTGACCTCTGACCCTTCGGTCTTCATACGGAGCGTGGAGCCTAGCTCGTTGCGCCAGACGCCGGTGATGTTACAAGAACTGACCTTCGGGGATCAAGCTTCCATTTTAATCAGGCAGGCACGCATGACAAAATCACGATATGGATTCGTGATTTCTCAAATACCTTCATATCCAGCGTTGAGGACACAGTGGCGGTTCGAGAGGTGAATAAAGTCACAAAAAGCGAATACCACATTAATGAGTTCATCTTGGTCCAAAACGGAGAGTCACCACGGGTCATATTTCACGCCTTACCCTGCCTGATGTAATCAAGTTAATTAATCTGCATATGCAGGTAATCCTGTTATTGGTCGGTTATAAATTAGAGTTGCTTTTTCTTTTTTCTTATTGGAAACTACTAATTAGAATGACCAGAGGGAGGCAGTGTTGACTCAAAATATACATAATTAATCAGCCAACATAAAATGAAATGACTGCGTGTTTTATGATCATTTGTTAACTGATAGTTGTCACACTTTTTACACCAGCTGATATCTCTTATGGTTTTTATTTATTTATTTTTTAAATTGTAATACATTTTGCATAACACATTTCTATGGTGTCAGTCCTTAAAGAAATGTAAACAGAGCATGGGAAAAGCTATGTACTGTTCAAAAGTTTGGTATCAGTTTTTTTTCTCTCTCTCTTAGGAAATAGAAAAATAATACATTTATTTAGTAAGGCTGCATTAAATTATTCATAAGTTATAATGTTACCATTTATAATGTCAGAAAAGATTTATATTTTAACTGCTGCTCATTTAAAATTCTAATGAAAGAAAATGTATAATACATTAATTAAAAAAAAAAAACTGAATGATCATGTGTTTTGCATCACGCAAATAAATTACATTTTAAATTATATTAAATAAAAATAAAAAAAAACAGACCAGAATATTGCTGTTTTACTGTATTTTTGATCAAATAAATGTAGCCTTGGAGACTTCTTTCAAAAACATTAAATATTTTACTAACCCCAGACTTTTGAAAAGCAGTTTGTAACTTTGTCACACTACGTAGGTTAAGTTGTCACACAGGAACCTGCTATTAAACGGGCAATTAGGCTTTTCAGCTCATTTTAAACAGTAATGAACAACAAAATCAGAAAAAATGCCGGTGACGTAAGAATGAATGCTCCCAAACTCTGCAATAATTATCTTCCAATGCCATTGACCTTCTTAATTCCCAGTACATCTGGTATTTTATGTGAGCATGGCTCAGCTGTTTTGAAAGTATATGCTTCAGCTATTGAAGAAAATCTTCCTCTTATGACTCAGCAAGTAAACACTGTGTAAAATGACAGGTTACTCCAGGCTGCTGCGCGGCCTTGTGTGCCATTAATGCTTTTTCACTCAACAGCTGCAGAGAGGAAGCAACACTCATGTGGCATTTCAGAGAGCATTATGTTATGTGCTCATTATATTCGTTCAGAGACACTAAAGCTTTTTATTTCACTTTTTTTTCTGTTTTCAGGGAATGCGTCTGCGTATTTGGAAAGGCCAGAATTTGTACAGATGAAATCACACAGCAGTGGTCCTCTGGTATGTTTTATTTATTTTTAAACGTGATATTGCTGCATAAAAATACCTGCTCTCCCTCATATGTAAATATGTACAAGTTTGGGGAGGCAACAGACCTGAAGATTGATGTGTAAATATTAATAGAAGTTGCAGCTTGTGCCTGGAGTGGCCTGATTTGGTTTTTTTTGTCTTTTCCTCCTGTCACTTGTGTTTTGGAAGAACAGGTGTGTGCATCTTTGTACCTTTGCTTCTCTTTTTCTTCTCTAAAAGGATTATTGAGTCGCTTGGGTGATGGTTGCATCAGTAATCCCTGTCCCATTGGACGCAATTGCTAGTTTTATAACAAACTCCAAAATGCACAGAAAAGGAAATATTTTTATAAGGAGAAATATATATATATATATATGTGTGTGTGTGTGTGTGTGTGTGTGTACTATGCAAGATATTTTAAAAATCTAAATGGAAAAAATATTATTATAGTTATTATAAACTATTGAAAACAGTTATGGTGTTTTATTTTATTTATTTATTTTACAACAATTTAATGCATTAATGCTGAATTTCTTGCAATTTAATGCATGAATGCTAAATTTTTTGCAGTTTAATGCATGAATGCTGAAAAAAAATAACGATAGTAATGTAATAATAATAATAATGATGATAATGATGACAGTAATGACAATAGTCATTAAGAATTTTTATCAAGATCTTTTTTATGCTCTGTGTATAGTATATATAATTATGTAATATTATTTTAAATTGTAAATGGTACTTATAATTTTGTACATTTCTTGATCAAATAAATGCATACAATAAGGAACATAAGACACATCTTTAAAAAATAAAAGAAAATCTT